>CM055265.1:113923770-113974997 GCA_029237695.1 Conchocele bisecta
ATGGGCGGATTCAGGGGGGCGGGGGTTGGGGGTGGGGGGTGGGGGGGGGGGGGGGGGGGGGGGGGGGGGGGGGTGTGGGGGGGGCGGGGGGGGGGGGGGGTGGGGGGGGGGGGGGGGGGGGAAGCGGACCCGGCGCGCGCCCCCCTAAAATTCGCCTAGTAAAGATGTTTTACAAGTAACAAGGCACGTTTCATGCCAAGTATTCCATGCATTTTTCGGTCGTTTCTTATTGTTTCAAAATTCATGTCTAAACATACTGTGACAGTGTCAATATTTTTGCTCCAAAATACGCCAGAACGCAGGAAATGCGATGTATATTTCCAAACTTTTGCCGTGTGGAATATAATATAATCAAGTATTGAACAATAGTTACGCCCACCCTAACCAGAAATCCTGGATCCGCGCCTGAACGTGTAGATCTACATCTTGCTACATGTACTACACGTAGTACCACGTTATCCGCTTTATAGGCAACAGGTTGCACTATATCGCATGTACATTTCGCGCACTAAAATATTAAAATATGGAAACTTCACTATATTGTTATTGAGAGACAATTATACAATATGACGCACAAACTTACCATAAACTTATATAATAAAGTATGTAGTAGCAAATTCTTAGGTCACTCTCCATGCAATAGAAAACAAGCAAAGAACGCTTCAAGCACATATTTGAAAAGATTGACCTGTCATAACGCGTATACATGTAATGCAGTGTAATGCAATGTAACTACTGTCTGTTCCACGTTTTGCTGCCGACGAACGTTTGGCTATTAAACACATTAAATCTAAAAAATATTTAACAGTAAGTACTTTTTTTATCAATAACAAAAAAAGTAACCCTCCCCAAAAAATCAAATATCCATCAAATATTGATTTTATTGCGAAAAAACGATTTTCCTATGGTAATTTAACATGGGGTGTCAATTTCAAAAAACGAAAACGTTTTGAAATTGACTCCGACTGGCGAGATAGCTTGAAAATGATGTAACTAAGAAAACAAAAGTTAGATTTTGAAAATCGGTCAACAAATAAAAAAATAAAAAAAATATTTAAAAAAAATCTATTTTTAGCCCCCATGTTAAATTCCCATAGGAAAATCGTTTTTTCGCAATAAAATCAATATTTGATGGAATTTCATCAAATAAGTTTTTTTGGGGAGGGTGACTTTTTTGTTATTGATGAAAAAGTACTTACTTTTAAATATGTTTTAGATTTAATGTGTTTAGTAGCCAAAAGTTAGTCGACAGCAAAACGTGGAACAGACAGTAGAGTTATGTACTAAGGACTATACATGCAAATGTAGCTGCTAATTACATGATTGTGCAGTTCTGAACTACATGTACAGTGTAACCTCTCTAAACCTGACACCCTGGGAGGTCCCCAGGGTGTCCAGTTTAGAGAGGTTCCACTGTAAAACAGGCAGCTGACTACTTCAAGACACGCGCGAGTGGTTTGTGATCATGAACATACATTAACATCGGAGCAAAGGGTAGTTAACAACGAACCTTTCTCTGTGTCCGGTTTAGAGAGGATCCACTGTAGGAATGAATGGCATTGTTGTGGAATTTATCGGGGTATAAACTTGGAAAAGTCGCGGGAATACTGGACGAAGGCCGGAAGGCCTCGTCCAGTATTCCCGCGACTTTTCCAAGTTTATATCCCCGATAAATTCAACAAAAAGGCCATTCAATCCTATAATTCCAGCATTTGAAATAAATTCATCAAGAAAATGTGTTTATTTTCCGTTTTCTTAAGAATTATTTTAACTGCGCCTCACGGTTACGGAAAGTAGTTCGGCGTGGGAGTTTACTGGGATATAAATTTTGGACAGAGACTTGCTACGGGCCAATCAAATGTTAGGGAATTGTGTAAATATGTTTGTGCTGGAATTATTGTAAAATAGGCAGATCAAGACACGCGTGAGTGGTTTGTGATCACGAACAGACATTAACATCGGAGAAAAAGGGTAGTTTAATCTATCACGATTAAGCACAACAAACATGTCTCTGTGTCCGGTTTAGAGAGGTTCCACTGTATATGGTTTGGGCCTGTTTTGTCATGCTGGACACATGCGTGATATTCATAATCTACAAAACATACAAGTGCCAAAGACAGAGACAATGTGGGCCACTTGTTCACACGCAAGTGTGGCTGTGACTGAATAAATGGGGCTTATGGGATTTGTGCCCAGTGTAGCTCTTGATCACATAGCACGCTCATGTAGCCTAATAACGAGCCATATTGCATCTTAGAAGCATAACTGGTGTTTCATTGATGGAATGGCAGACAGTGTAGATCCTGATCAGACTTTTCGGACGCACAGGCTGCTATGGATCTACACTGGTAGCAAAACCCATAAACCCCATTTCTCCAGTCACAGCAACAATCGAGTTCTTATGATATCTGCGACCAGCATAGCGACAGAGACAAGCCTGGGAAACCATTGAATTTGATCTCAAGATATACGGTGACCGTTCAAAGTCAGAAGTAAGTTTGCTGTCGTCAGCTAAACGATTGGATTCTAAATATATGAATTGGCGATTTTTGTTATAATCGAGTCGTCAAAGCCACAATTGGGTTCTTATGATATCTGCGGCCAGCATAGAGACAAAGAAAAGAGTTAACGATTCTTGTTATAATCGAGTCATATTAATCCGAATTATGCGCGTAACTACGGAGTCCCGCAGGGGACATAGAATTATTTTTTATTAATTCGTTCCGGCGAAATAACAGTTCGTTCCACGAAATAACCATTCGTTCCCTAAAGTTAACAATTCGTTCCCAAGAATTAGCAATTCGTTCCCACGAAATAACAATTCGTTCCCTCGAATTGATATTTCGTTCCCTCGTTAATTCGAAGGAACGAATTGTTATTTCGTGGGAACGAATTGTTAAATTGAGGTAACGAATTGTTAATTCGTAGGCACGAATTGTTAATTCGTGGGAACGAATTGTTAAATTGAGGGAACGAATTGTTATTTCGTGGGAACGAATTGTTATGATTTCGTGGGAACGAGTTAATAAAAAATAATTCTACGTCCCCTGCTAGGCTCCATACGTAACACTCGGGATATACACTTGTTGCAAAGTTAGCCTTGTATAGTACACACATGGCCATATTATCAGCTGTCAGCATAATAATAAGTGTAATACAATGTACTAATATACACGTATTTTACTCGACTGCATTAAAAACAAAAAATTGTCATTACACTTGGAGGTTTACATACTATAATGTTGATGGTAGCAATGATTGTTTTGGCATTTTTGGCCAATCACGCACCCGAGCTGTGACGTTACTGGATAAACGGGGCTAATGACAATTTGACATTTGTACAGATCTAGCACCAGACCTGGGGCCCGTTTCACTAAACTTCGTACGACTAAAATGTTCGTAAGTGCAAAATTATGATAGTCTGTAAATTTCACATTAACAATGTTTTCCTGTAAATAATTCTTGGATTTACATTTATTGAGCATAGGCTGCATATGCAGCATATGCTCAATAAATATAAATCCATTCATTGAAATTTCCAGACGATCCTAAATTTGCACTTACGAACATTGTTGTCGTGCGAAGTTTAGTGAAACGGGCCCCTGGTCGCAAAATATAGTTCCACCAACCGACCACTTAACCCTTTCAATTACCATACAGACACAAACAAACCACATATGCAAATACTGTAGATCCAGATGTGCCGTCTCGGTACGAGCCGTCTCATTAGGATCTGCAGCATGTGTCAGTATTGTTAACTCCTGAAAAATAACAATCTGTATTTTCTAATTCATGAAATAGTCAAAGAATTAGTATGGAAACGCAAATGCTGCGCTAGTGTCTAGTAGTTTTCTATTGATCAGGTAACATTTTTGCCACATTATGCGGAATTATGACATTGTTTTCGTTGAAAAGAACGCCGACTTGCTTCCGTGACGTCATTACACTGACGTAATTCGGTAACGTTATGGATAGTACGTATCAGGTCAATGCCTGATACAGCATAGATATCAGTCAGTACGTAATCGACCAATACAAAGCTCGTTACCTGTAGCGTATTGCTAAGCATACTTATCTAGCTAAGTATACTTTAAGGGAGCAATCATTTATTATTTTCCGAAATGCCTTATTTCATATAAAACTAACTGACTGCATATATTTGGATGATTAAAAGTATGCAGAATTATTATACTGAATTCATTACATTATCACAGCCAAAATGGCTGTGATAATGTAATACATTCAGTATAATAAAAAATAATAAATTTATCCTTAAAATTGAAAAGTTATCCCTCAAAGTGCACTTAGCAAGATAAGTATACTTCGCAATTTTGGTGAAATAGGCTACAGATAAATATGTGTGAAAAGATTACGTCACAGCCCACGTTTTGTTACGTGAGGCAGTATATGATATGACGTGAATATACACTACTGCCTGCGATAATCACGCCAATATTTGTCAATTTCTTTATTTCAAAATACCTGAACACTGTGCATGAACGCGAGCGGCTTGATTGACTGAGTCTGAGCTGTGCTACAGCTCAGGCTCCGGCAATCAAACCGCTTGATCGCGAGTTGGCATTGCCAACGGGTGTTCGGAAACGTTGATAATCTGGATAAGATTAACGCAGGCGGTTGTGTGAGGGTTGTAAAAGAAATGTCGTGACGGTGCTCCCAATCGCGGTAGAAATCAGCGAGGACATAACGAACACACAGAGTATAGCTATTGACTGACGATGGTTATTTGCAAATCATAAAGCAGTTAAATGCGTATTTGTATAGTCGGGCTTAACCCTCACTACGCTGGAAGCCAACATTGTCATCTGCTGTTTTTCATTTTTGCCTCAATTCTTAACAAAAAACCTTTTTTGACAGCACTTGAGAATCGTCTCCAGTGGAGACGATTCTCATGCGCTGCCAAAACAGTTTTTTATCGAGAAATATTGAAAATACATTTCCAGCAGACGACAAATTTAATTCAGTGTAGTAAGGGTAAAGGTACATGCACACTCAGTAGGCACAAACTGTTCTTTATAGGTATTAAATAGTGTGTATAATTGTGTCATTATCCAGTTCTAAAAAATACGAGTGCCCGCTATACAGATATAATCATTTAGTAATATTTATTTTAATGATAGCGACGCACAGTGGTATGAGGCTATTTTCATATGCAAATGAGGCATGCTATTTTTTTAATTATTTATACTAAATTAAATGCGTCGTCTGAAAAACTAATATTTTTCGACAGGTTATAAAGTATGATTCATTGCACATCAACAAAAAATATATACAGAGAATAAATAGTAATGTCCGTTAACATTTTTATTGAAACACGGTTATCTCCCCTGATATCAGTGTGGACATTTACGTCTGATATGCAATGTATAATAATGTCATTCAATACGTGAGGTAATGGTGAATGAATGTTTATTTCGCCAGAAAATGTCATATCTACAGAAATTAACAAAACTATATGTCTCCCTTTATATTATAACCTACTGTCTGTTCCAAGTTTTGCTTCCGACGAACTTTTGGCTATTAAGCACATTAAATCTTAAAAATATTATAGGAATGAATGGCCTTTTTGTGGAATTTATCGGGGTATAAACTTGGAAAAGTCGCGGGAATAGTGGACGAAGGCCGGAAGGCCTCGTCCAGTATTCCCGCGACTTTTCCAAGTTTATATCCCCGATAAATTCAACAAAAAGGTCATTCATTCCTTATAATTCCAGCATTTTAAATAAATTCATCAATAAAATGTGTTTAATTTCCGTTTTCTTAAGAATTATTTTAACTGCGCCTCACGGTTACGGAAAGTAGTTCGGCATGGGAGTTTACTGGGATATAAATTTTGGACAGAGACTTGCTACGGACCAATCAAATGTTAGGGAATTGTGTAAATATTTTTGTGCTGGAATTATTTAAAAGTAAGTACAGTGCAACCTCTCTACAACAGCCACCCATGGGAAGACACAAAACCGGCTGTTGTAGAGAGGTGGCTGCTGTAGGGAGGGTAATGCTGACTTAAATTTGGTCGTCCGCTGTTTATTTATTTTCTTCGATAATTCTCATCAAAAACATGCTTGGCAACATTTTAGAATCATTTCCAATGGAAATGATTCTAAAATGCTGTCAAAACATGTTTTTATTGAGAAAGAAGGCAAAAGCAATATCAGACGACACTTTTCATGCTCACCAGTCTAAGGGTTAGATACAGAGGAAATCATCCATTTGGGATATAAAATAGCGGATGTTATAGAGAGGGTGTTGTTGTAGAGAGGTGGCCGTTCGGGGAGGTTCGACTTACTTTGTCATCAATAACAAAAAAGTCACCCTCCCACATAAATTATTTGATGAAATTCCACCAAATATTGATTTTATTGCGAAAAAACGATTTTCTTATGGGGAGTCAATTTCCAAAACTTTTCGTTTTTTTGTTCCTGAAGGATAAAAATACGAACACATATGGAAATTGACTAAACAACCTGGCGATATTGATTTTATTGCGAAAAAACGATTTTCCTATGGTAATTTAACATGGGGAGTCAATTTCCAAAACTTTTCGTTTTTTGATCCTGAAGGATCAAAAAAACGAAAACTTTTGGAAATTGACTCCGAAACCTGGCGAGATAGCTTGAACATGATGTAACTAAAAAAACAAAAGTTAGATTCTGAAAATCGGTCCACAAATAAAAAAAACATTTAAACAAAATCTATTTTTAGCCCCCATGTTAAATTCCCATAGGAAAATCGTAATGAATGGGCATGTACCTATACAATGGCCTATACAATGAGTTGTTATATTCACAAGAGTAGAGGTTGGCCATCACTTGGAATTAACAAATTAATCTTTCTGAAATATGTTTCTGCAAAGCGCACAGATAATTATGTCATGGAGAGCGCGCATACATGAACTACTGTGAAACATCTACAGACAGGACACCCTGGGGAACGCACAGGGTGTCCGGTCTTGAGAGGTTTCACAGTATATGATGCCTAATATGAATAATGCTGTATTAACCGTCGACACATGGCTATGCGGATGCGAAGGCTAACCCGGATTTCGATTGGTCGGATATATACATTAACAGCACTGCTTTTCCCATGTAATGTGTGACAATTTGATATTATGAGAACATGACTCAAGGCGCATGATCACGTGGTTACAACAACAATAACGTCGCCCTCTCCAAAGTAAGTATTATTTGATATTTTCCTTAATATGCAACGGATTTTTATGAAATATGGCGCAGCAAACGCGTCTTCATGAGCTGCATTTGGTGGTTCACGGAGTTTGACACAGACTTATGTCGTTTATTTAATTCCTATGAAGAAAATGTTGTTCCAACTGAATGGGCATGTACATTTAATACACTGTGCTACGTGTAGTACACTGCGAAACACTATGTCAAGGTGTATGATCACGTGGTACTAACAACAACAATAAGTACCGATTCAAAATACGTATTCGTTATTGTGTCTTTATTACGTAACGGATTTTGATGAAATATGGCGCATCAAACGCGTCTTCAAGTTCATGAGCTGCATTTGGTGGTTTTGGGAGTTTGGCACAGACTTCTGTCGTGTTTGCGAAGAATCGATGTCCGTGTCTCCGACAAGGAAATCGATTCTTCGCAAAAACGACATAAGTCTGTGCCAAACTCCCTAGACCACCAAATGCAGCTCATGAAGACGCGTTTGCTGCACCATATTTCATCAAAATCCGTTGCATATTCAGGAAAATATCAAATAATACTTACTTTGGAGAGGGCGACGTTGTCGTTGTTGTAACTACGTGATCATGCGCCTCGATGATAGCACTCAGTTTAAGGTAAATGCTGTTATCTCCCCTTAATGAGACTACAAGGAGCAACTATTATATAATACTGGCGTGGATAAGGCATCCGCCTAGCAACAGCTAGATAAAAAATGCAAGCCTCCGTATGGGTTGGTATGAACGGTTTGGGAGCCGCCTGCTATATAAACGAGTCCTCAGTGACCTTGACTTTGGGCGGTCGAACGTGGGTCGTACTGGAAGCCTTGATAATAAAAAAACCCATACAAAAAACAATTTTACCTTACATATTTGCCTTACAAACAAGGTGATTATAAGTCCTCAGTGACCTTGACCTTGGGCGGTCGGACGCGGGTCGTATGCAAAGCAAACCAACATCCATAGACGCACATTGTGGCAAAATCTTATCAACATTGGTGAAGCGGTTCATGAGTTTAATATTAGGGGAAAACTTTAACAGTTTTGCCTTACAAATTTGCCTTCCAAACAAAGTGAACGAATATAAATCCTCAGACCTTGACCTTGAGTTGTCTCACGTGCGTCGTATGCAAAACAAAGCACCATTCCTAGACACACCAAATATTATCAAAATCGGTGTAGCGGTTCATGAGTTATTGGAAAGCTGACGAAATATTTAGAGCTCATTCAGAATCAATTCAGCACGAGCTCCGAATATTGTGTCAACTTTCTACAGTATTTGCGAAAAATATTTTGTTTTCGAAATTAATATCAGCACCGATGATGGATGCGATATGTGAGCATCGCCTCATTATGGTATTAAGAATTACTGCAGAAACACATGTACATTATATCAATTGTATTGCAACATTATAAAGCAATTAAGCATCGATTTGTTTACAGAAAACGAAAGACGGTAACACATGCAGGCACATTACATAATGTAAAATTAATGATCATTTATGAGCAACGACACAATTAATATAAATTGCTGTCGTACATTAACTACTGTCTGTTCGACATTTTTCTGCCGACGAACGTTGGCTCATTAAATCTAGAAATTATCTAAATGTAAGTAATGTTTCATTAATAAAAATAAAATCCCCCTCCTCATATTTCTTATTTCATTAAATTCCAACACATATACATTTGATTGCGAAAAAACAACAACAATTTTCCTATGGAAATTTACTATAGGAATGGATGGCCTTTTTGTGGAATTTATCGGGGTATAAACTTGGAAAAGTCGCGGGAATATGGACGAAGGCCGGAAGGCCTCGTCCAGTATTCCCGCGACTTTTCCAAGTTTATATCCCCGATAAATTCCACAAAAAGGCCATTCATTCCTTATAATTCCAGCATTTGAAATAAATAAATTCATCAAGAAAATGTGTTTATTTTCCGTTTTCTTAATAATTATTTTAACTGCACCTGACGGTTACGGAAAGTAGTTCGGCATGGAGTTTACTGGGATATAAATTTTGGACGGAGACTTGCAACGGACCAATCAAATGTTAGGGAATTGTGTAAATATTTTTGTGCTGGAATTATCATGGGTCAAAAACAATGTGGAGAATGAGGAGAAGGGTCGAAAACCAAAAACAAATGGAAATTGACTCCAAAACCTGGCTTGGAAATGATTTAACTACATGTACAAATCGGTCGAAAGATTCCAAAATTTATTTTACAAACTCTTTTTTAGCCCTTATGCTAAATTCCCACAGGAAAATTGTTGTTGTTTTTCGCACTAAACTGAATATTTGATGAAATTTCATGAAATAAAAAAGATGGGGAGGGAGACTTTTTTATGAATGAAAAAGTACTTACAGTTTTGTTAGTGATGAAAACGTATTTTTTAAAAATATGTAATGCGCTTAACCCTTTCACCCCTAAGTAACTGAAATGGATTTTGATACGCTAATTTTGAAACCAATCTAACAATCACAAAATTATTTTCAGAATAGTCCATTTATGAAAAGGGGGTATTTTCTGTTCCTAAAACGAAGAAAGTTACTTTCAAAAAGTGTAGATCCTGATGAGACGGCTCGCTACGAGCCGGCTCATCAGGATCTGCACTGTTTGCATAAAGCGCTATAGCGGGCTTTCGGTTAATAGCCAAAATTTCGGTGGCAGTAAAATATGAAACAGACAGTAGAGTGGAAACTCTTTTTTTACACTGGACATTCGTAAGACCTCACTGCGTTTAATATGGATGTTTATTATAATTTATTTCTACTGATACTGTCTGTTTATGAAAGCACACAAACAGACTTAATTAAAATTTCGGAGCTCCAGATAAGGTGCGTATTGGCGTATTTTATGCACTTATTTTAGCAGAATATGCATTGATTATCAAAAGTGGGACTACAAAATACTCACAACAATGTGAAAATACGCAGTGATTTTCAAATTGAGCAGTGAAAATACTGTAATAAAGTTGAAATTTACTTAGTTGAGATGCAAAAAGCAAACGCTGTTTGCTTTTTGCAGCTCAAATAAGTGATATTTTAATAATTTGTTCCATATTTAATAGAGAAGAACATCTATAATACATTTGTAAAAGTAAAATACGCATTTAATTTTAAATCTGAGGGTATAATACTCTTAGACACAAAACTTATCTGGAACTCTCAGTAAGTCTGGAGTACTCATATATCCGATGTATAGTCACTGTAGAAGTCTTTAAACCGGACACAATAGGAACCTCCCGTGGTATTCTGTTTAAAGAGGTTCCTCTGCCTATCATGTTGCGTTACTGTGAATACATATATATGAAAGTGACTGGTGAAAAGGGGCTTATGAAATTTGTAGTCAGACTAGCTCCTGATCTGCTGCACGTAGCTAAACCCGTTGCATAGTAACGAGTGAGAAGCGAGTTGTGGGCAGTAATTCTGGGCAGTAACTCTGCGAAACTCCCGTACCGTCCGTGTATGTCTGCAATCAATATACAGTGAAACCTCTCTAAACCGGACACCATGGGAGGTCCCCAGGGTGTCCGGTTTAGAGATGTTCCACTGTGAAACAGACCGATGACTACTTCAAGACACGCGTGGATGCCTTGCGATCATGAACATACATTATCATTGCGGGTAAATGACAATGAAACATATACAAAATAAGTACAACTAACGTGTCTATGTGTCCGGTTTAGAGAGGTTCCACTGTATTTTATTGTCTGAGCCTGGCATGTAGAACAGATCAGGCTCAGTCAATCAAGCTGCTTGATCACAATATGCATATATTATCAAATATAGAAATTGATAAATATTGGCAAGCATGTAGCATTATATCAGTGTGAATACAGCATTTCGTTATCTGACTGCTTGTATTTGTTCAATGCCCAGCTAGGTCACTAATAAATAGAAAATACCAAGCTGGTGTCTTTGATATATCAAGTTTATCCGGCATAGCTAGGAAACGTGTAGGAATTCCGAGGCTTGGCGATGAATTCCTACCGTTTCCGAGCCGAGCCTGATCAACTTGATATCAAAAGACACTAGCCTGGTATTATATTTATCAGGTAACGGTTTTTGCTACATAATGAGCAATTATGACGTTGATTTCGTTGAAAAGAACGTGGACTTGTTTCCGTGACGTCATTCATTGACGAAATTCGGTAGTGTCATGTGACGCCGTTCGACCAATGAAACGTTAGTTTTCAATTTATTGTAACCCGGATAGTCGTATCATGGCAATGCTGTTATCAGTCAGTATGTATTCGGCCAATACAAAGTCGTTACTCGTTGCCTGATAAATTATAATACCGGTATACTCATCTGAACCCCGCTCTGGAATTTTAACACAGATAAGCCCCATTTCTCCACTACTGTCTGCTTCACGAAACCTGCCAAATGTTGTGGCTATATATACAATGCAAACACAATATTTTTTCGGGTATGGAAGGTGTTTGAGCCAATTCCCACCCTTAAATGTAAGCCGAATCGAAATATTGTTTTCGATACTATTATCAAAAGTTAAGAATGAACCTTATTTTTATTTCGTGCAATTTGGTCAAATATCGACTTTATTACGAAAAAACAATTTCCCCATTATAGACATCTTCCCAGAGGAATTTAACATGGGGATTTCTTTTCTAATTTCTGAAATAGTGGATTTTCATAGTTAGATCATTTCTAAGCTATCTAGCAAGGTTTTTATATTTTCGCTTGTTTGTACTCCTGCCACAGCTCCTCCACATCCTTTACCCCATGTTAAAGGTACATGCCCACTCAGTAGGCACAACATGTTCTTTATAGGAATTAACTAAGTGTATACTTTTGTCAATATTCCACCAGTTCTAAAACTTACGAGTGCCCGCTATACAGATATAATCACTTAGTAATATTTATTTTACTGATAGTGACGCGCGGTGGTATCAGGCTATTTTCATATGCAATTTTTTTTAATTATTTATACTAATTAAATACGTCACCTGAAAAGGTAATATTTTCGACAGATTATAAAGTAGGATCATTGCACATCAAAAAATAAATACAGATAATAAATAGTAATGTCCGTTAACATTTTAAGGGAACACGGGTATCGCCCCTGATATCAGTGTGGACATTTACGTCTTGATATAAAATGCATAATAATGACAATCAATGCTTGGGGCAATGGTGAATGATTGTTTATTTGCGAGAAAATGTCTCAGATGATGTCTCTGATATATAGAACATTTTGTGCCTACTGAGTGGGAATGTACCTTTAAATTCCCATAGACAATCAACTTTTCGTAATAAAATCAATATTTGACAAAATTTCACGGAATAAAAAGAAGGCTTATTCTTAATTTTTTATATTTTTTTGCAATATTTATAGGGCCGGACAATTTGGGCAGTTTCGTGAAACAGACAGTAGGTTCAAACTCGGAGAAAGGGCTTTACTGTTTGCCATTCAATCAGCGAAAAGCGCTTATATAAGGAATTAATGGCCTTTTTGTGGAATTTATCGGGGTATTCCGGCCTTCGTCCAGTATTCCCGCGACTTTTCCAAGTTTATATCCCCCATAAATTCAACAAAAAGGCCCTTCATTCCTTATAATTCCAGCATTTGAAATAAATTCATCAAGAAAATGTCTTTATTTTCCGTTTTCTTAAGAATTATTTTAACTGCGCCTCACGGTTACGGAAACTAGTTCGGCGTGGGAGTTTACTGGGATATACATTTTGGACAGAGACTTGCTACGGGCCAATCAAATGTTAGGGAATTGTGTAAATACTTTTGTGCTGGAATTATCAAACAATATATACACGTATACTAGCAGATCAGGAGCGAGATTGGCCACACATTTCACAAGCACATTTCTTCAGCTACTGTCACAATTGCGCTGGAGGTTCTGAGAAATGGAAAATCAAAAATCCATTTGCCTTACACTTTATTTATTTTGTTATCTTTGTGAGCCTTCGACCTAGTTACGCTGCCAAAATCGATGTGACACTCCAAGTGTACAGTGATGTAATCATCACGGTGCATTGAAGGCAAATATGTTATGACAGCAATAACGGAAGAGAGGCCAATTATGACCCCTTGAGACGGGCTATTGGGCAAGCAATCTATTGCAATGAATTCGCTCTACAAAAAATTAGCATTGGCGATATTTTCACGACAGCTATCCTATACACAAAGAATAACAAGAAATTGGCAGGTCTTTCGAACCACAGGTGGAAGACTCGGACCTAGGACCCAATACTTGGAATTTGGAAAACGTTACCACACCCACCCACCCATTTCGATACAGTATATATTACAGCCTTTTCCAAGGTAGACAAGAGTTTGTGAAAATGCCATAGGCAGGCTTAATTTCGACCTCACTCAAACACAGCAAGTTTCGAATTTTTTTCTGCTGATTTACATCTGTGGCAATATATTAATTCATTAGGTCCACAAATATTATAGGAATGAATGGCCTTTTTGTGGAATGTATCGGGTATAAAAGTCGCGGGAATACTGGACGAAGCGATACAAAATTACAATTTACGAAAAAAAAAAAAAGATAATTTTTTTTCTCGAGAATGGTATTTTTTTAAAGCCTCGTCCAGTATTCCCGCGACTTTTCCACGTTTATATCCCCGATAAATTCCACAAAAAGGCCATTCATTCCTTATAATTCCAGCATTTGAAATAAATTCATCAATAAAATGTGTTTATTTTCCGTTTTCTTAAGAATTATTTTAACTGCGCCTCACGGTTACGGAAAGTAGTTCAGCATGGGAGTTTACTGGGATATAAATTTTGGACAGAGACTTGCTACGGACCAATCAAATGTTAGGGAATTGTGTAAATATTTTTGTGCTGAAATTATATTCACTTTAAACATCTGTATTTAGTATATTGTTAGTTACACGCATTTTTGCAACCAACGTCGCAGAGGAATTTCTCTGTTCGAAGCAATCCTACACAAACCGCTTCACGCATCGCCACCTGGTTGGTTGAACAAATATAGAAGTATTTATGATACTCCAGTTCGGGGTCTCCCGTGACGTCATCGGCCCGATTTGACACGTAATTTATGCTTCCACAGCCCATTAAAATGTGTGACATTTATTCGGACATACAATTATCGCCTTTGGTAGCTAATTTGCCCGTAACTAACGAAATGCTAAAAGATGATGCTTGAAATGAATATATTTGAAGACCTAAGACATTTATCAATTACTAGAGATACGAGTCAGTAGAAAAATCGAAATGTGTGGTGTTTGAGCGAGCCCGAAAATACGGCATTTTTGCGAAGCTGTTTCTTACCTTGGAAAGGCTGTAAGGTATAGCACATGTATATGGACATGGGTGGCTGGGGTAACTTTTACCAAATGAGCCAAGTATTGAAGACGATTCGAAAAGACACCAATTTCGCATGTTGTTCAATAATATATTGACTATGTTGAACGATACTTCATAAGCCACAACACACTCTTCCATCGTTTCGGCCTTATGCATTTACAGGTGCATGCTCACGTGGTTACAACAACAACAACAATGGCTGAAAGAAAGTGTGAAAGCGCGTCCAATCCTAAGTAAGTATTATTTGATATTTTCCTTAATAGGCAACGGCTTTTGATGAAATATGACGCAGCAAACGCATCTTCATGAGCTGCATTCGATGGTCCCTGGAGTTCGGCACATACTTATGTCGATTTTGCGAAGAATCGATTTCCGTGTCTACTGACACGGAAATCGATTCTTTGCAAAAACGACAGAAGTTTGGACAAAAGTACGGAGACCACCAAATGCAGCTTAACAAGACGCGTTTTGATGCGCCATCAAAATCCATTACAAAATAAGGACAAAGTAAAAGAATAGTGAGGATTACGTACTTGGGATCGGAGGGCTTCTGGAAGTTCGAGTATTTGTTGTTGTTGTTGTTGTTGTAACCACGTGATCATACACCTTTCATTTAGCAGGGAAATAGTTGTATAGAAACGTGGAAAGAGTGGGTTCGTGGTTTAAGAAGTATCGTTGAACGTATCATAATAAAGCTTGTTCAATAATAGTAGCATTGTGCACGGTATTTATGAGCAGTGTCCCGCTCACTCTCGTTTTACTCCCGTGTATAGCTACATTGTTCTACTGTCTGTTTCACGAAACCTGCCCAAATTTGACGGCTATATAAACCACAGGTAACGGGAAAAAAAATCACATGACGGTGTATATATATAGATATCTATTCCAGTATCTATACCAGTAACAACAGACTATCAGATTGGTTGTTCCCATCACCTGTGATATAAACAATGGAAAAACTAATTTTCTTTTGATATTAAATTTTATCAAAATTTATGAATTAATTTAATTTTTTATTTCATGAAATTTGGTCAAATATTGATTTTATTATGAACAATTTAACATGGGGGGAAATGAGGTGGATGAGCTGTGGGAGGAGTAAAATAAACGAAACATTTTGGAATTTAACTCAGAAAACTGGCTAGATAGCTTGGTATTTCTGAAATTCGAAAAATGTCCCCATGTTAAATCCCCATAGACATCTTCACTCTGTGAATATGTCTATGGGGATTTAATATGGGGAAATTGTTTTTTCGCAATAAAATCAATATTTAACAAAATTTCCCGAAATAAAAAGAAGGCTCATTCCTCAATTTTGTTTTAATTTAATAATATCGAAACAAATATTGTTTTTGCTATATAAGTCGTAAAATTTGGACAGGTTTCGTGAAATAGACAGTAAATATCCCAGCAACAACTGGAACAATTCTGATGTAATAAAACGTAGATACCACGGGATATTTCATACCGTTTATTTAACCAGGTGAACTGATTATCGTGAAATAATGCACGAGCGCTTATTGGGTCCTTACGCTAAATAGACGAGTGAGCGTAGCGAACCGAGTTTATTTAGCGGTAGGACCCAATCGCGAGGGCATTATTTCAAGATAATCAGTTCACCTGGTTAAATAAACATTTTCTTACATTTCACACGTGGAAAAATGTGAAATTGAACCGGGCCTATGTTACACACCGTATTATTGCAGTAACTTTCTTGTAACCTAATCACATTGATTGATCATTTCCCGCCTGAAAGACTGGAACTAACGCTTCCACTGCTAGTCAACTTTAATTTGGTCTCCATTGAGCTCGACATATCACCGAAAATTGACTGGTCCACACTTCCTCTTTGCGCAGTAATATGTTCCAAGCTGGGATGATGAGATACAGCGCCATCTTTCGCCGATTCCGGTTCATCCAACGCCATGTGATCGCTGTCAAGCTTTGTCACGTGTACAAAACAACATGGCTGCGAAATTTCCGTCTTCTTGGGTAGTTTTATTTTCCGCTTCTTTTCCCGCATTGATTTGGATTTTCTTAATTCCTACCGATTTTCAGTAAGTCATCGTTTGGATCCGAAGTGAATTTATACATGTGGTTAAAGAAGTTTAACGCCGCTTTGCCGTCGTCAAAGCTGAGTCCGGCGAGCTTCGTGTGGTCCGTGGATACATGGAGCGTGTGGAAGTTGGGACTGGGCGCCTTGTAGCCCGTGAGGTTGCTCACACCTCCTTCCACAGCGTGAAGCCCGTGCCCTTCTCGGCAATGATGATGTACAGCTTTCTGGCACGATGGTGCTCCCCGGAGTCCAATATCATCAACGGGATCCCAGTACACGAGAACTTCCACGGATGGTTGGACATGGACGATCGTAACGAACCGAAATACAGGTTTGCTAAGCACGCACACAGGAAGACCTCCGTCTTGTGGCCGCGGTAGAATGTCTCCACCTGCAGCAGATCTGCTCTGTAACACCCTCCTGGAACTTGTTAGTGGTAGAGAGTCCGGAAACGCGGAGTATATGTCTTTAAACGTGGGCGATTTGACGGATGCGCTGCGAATCAGGCGTCCTATCGAGTCGTATTTCTCACTAATCCGTCTAACCCTTCCTCGTTACTCACACTACCGCCGTCATCCGTATCGCCACTACTGCTATGGACCAACCTGTTTTCTGAAGAACAAAGTTCCGAGTCGGAGAACACTTCTCGCTTGTCCTTAAGCGAGTGTTCCGGAGAATCAATCGTGTCTCCGTTCACTTCTGGAATGGACGTATGTGCACTCAGTGCAGCTTGTTTTATCAATCCAGCGTTTGCGTTTAGCACACCAGCTAGTGCGTGAAGACCGGCATGTGTGTTGCTTAGGACATTGGAGTGTCTGTTTACTCCGGTGTTTCTAGTTGCTACTTCGCTGTTCAAGTCCGGTTCTGTATTCACTGCGTCGGGATGTGAGTTTAATCCACCATGTGTCGTTATTGCACTAGCGTTTGCGTTTACCGCACTCGCGTTCAATATCAGAATATCATCATCCATGGGTGGCGGACTAGGCAAATTGTCATCGATTTCTGTTGGAGCGCCAGAGTTTGTGTTAATCACACCAACATGTATGTTAGGTACACATGTGTTCGGTTTTGGTACGCCGAGCTTAGTGCCCTGTGAATCGGTGTGTAGGTTTACATTGGTAGTGTGTGAACTCACGTTGCTGCTCACACCGCCCGGGTTCGGGATCATACCCGCGTTGGAAACCCTGTGCTTCAACATTGTTAGCCCTCGAACAATTTCACGTACGTGTATCAGCTCTTATTCGTCTCCTGCAAATATGAACGGTATTTAATTACATGTACCATGACTCCGTTAACGTTCATCGGTTATATACAATCAAGGGACATAATTATTCACCACCCTGTTACCAAATTCAAGGTGTATGATCACGTGGTACTAACAACAACAACACGTACCGATTCAAAGTACGTATTCTTTTATAGTGTCCTTATTACATAACGGATTTTGATGTAATATGACGCATCAAACGCATCTTGTTAAGCTGCATTTGGAGGTCTCTTGATTTTGTCAAACTTCTGTCGTTGTTGTGAAGAATCGATTTCCGTGTCTCGCCGACACAGAAATCGATTCTTCCCAAAAACGACGTAAGTCTTTGCCAAACTACCACCAAATGCAGCTCATGAAGACGCGTTTGCTGCGCCATATTTCATCAAAATCCGTTGCATATTAAGGAACATATCAAATCATACTTACTTTGGAGTGGTCGACGTTGTTGTTGTTGTAACCACGTGATCATGTACCTTGAAATTGTCTAATGTGGTTACCCTGTCATTGCAAATGCGCTGTGTGCTATTTATAGACATGTAACATGAAGTCTTAATTTACATCATAGTATGACATCATAACTCATGATCACATGACATAAAAATGGAAGCTGTGCACTTACTGTAACAAGGATAAACACTGTGTTCCATTAATGGCTTCCAAACAAAATGCATTGAGTAGTGAAGTTAGAAAAGTAATCATAACTTCTTACGAGTCTGGCTAAATTCAGTCAAAATTGGAAAGAATATTTAATATACCACGGTCCACTATTAAGATCATCATAAAGAAATTTAAAGAGTTTGGAACTGTAGAAAATAGACCAAGAAGAGGCAGGAAGCAATTGTTTACAGACATGGATAACAATCAACTTTCACGTGTTGTAAAACAGAACAGAAGGAGATCACTCCATGATATTACCAGCATAATTAATGAGGGTAAGGACAATAATTTATGTATTAAAATTCTTCAGAGAAAAATCCATGATTTGGGGTATAAGCGGCGTGTTGCCATGAAACGGGTGGTGGTGAGGCACGCCAACAAGTGTGACGTGGGTTAAAGAAAGAAAGAAATCGACAGTTGATGAACACTGGAGCAAGTGGATATTTAGTGATGGAAGTCAAATTGTAATTGGTGCAAATAACCGTGTGCTTATCTGGAGAAAGGGCTTCGAAGTCAACAATACCCAGCTTGTGTGCGAACCTCCAATGGGGGTGAGTCAGTTGATGGTGTGGTGATGTATTTGTTATGAAGGTGTCGGAACATTAACACATGTAGAAAGTAACATAAATGCTACTAAATATATTGAAATACTTACCAAACAGAGCCCGTTCAGTGAATTAATATATAGAAACAAACAACATAAACAACACAACGTGGCCAGCACAGTCCCCAGACATAAATCCTATATAAAATAGTTGGCTGAAACTAAAAAGAGACATAGAACCTTCTGCAGAGAATATCCACACCAACTCCACTCCTAACTCATTTATGTTGTGCGACGTGCCTCGGAAAACATTCAACAAGACTATGTTAGAAAACTGTACCAGTCCATTCCAGTAGGTCTGTCAGAAGTAGTCAGAATGAAAGGCAATCTGAACAAATATTAAGGTAAGATTTCAATCTGCTACAACATAATGACCACATATGTACCAGGTTCATTTGCATAAGTGTCGTCCAACATTTTGAAAGCGGTGAATAATTGTGTCCCTTGACTGTACATTGACCATTTCAACCAAATACAAATGGCACAGATTGATTCGTACTACATTTATATGCAGTTGTTCAATTAATTCATTAATGCTATGACGAATACTTTTTTAATCTGACAAAATAGTGACAAAATACTGTAGATCTTGATGAGACGGTTCGTCACGAGCCGGCTCATCTGGATCTGCAGTGTTTACCCATGTTGGCTTTATAGTTGACGACGTTAATGTACAAGGTGTATGATCACGTGGTATTAACAAACACGTACCGATTGAAAGTATGTATTATTGTATAGTGTCCTTATTACGTAGCGGATTTTTATGAAATATGGCGCATCAAACACATCTTGTTAAGCTGCATTTGGTGGTCTCTGTATTTTCGCACAAACTTCTGTCGTTTTTGCGAATAATCGATTTCCTTGTCTCCGACACGGAAATCGATTCTTCGCAAAAACGATATAAGTCTGTGCCAAACTCCATAGACCACCAAATGCAGCTCATTAAGACGCGTTTGCTGCGCCATATTTCATCAAAATCCGTTGCACATATATGAAAAATATCAAATAATACTTACTTTGGAGTGGGCGACGTTGTTTGTAACCACGTGATCATGCACATTGAGGTATAACGTTCTGAATTGTAATCGTAAACTACAAAATGTAGTCTGTCGACGCATTTAGGGGTGCCTATTTTAAAAATTCTTACAAACACTTTAAAAAAAAAACCCAGACAAACGGACGGATCGACGATCAGTAGCGAGGGTAATTGTATTAATGTGGAAGGATGTATCGTTATTAAGTAATGCATGTGTGCAATATGAAGATATTAGCTGGATGCAAACAAAAAGTATACTTAGGTGATTTGAGAAACTCTTACAAAAACTTTCAAAATATAAACTGACGGACCGACAGACAGACAGACGAACAGACATGGCGAAACCTATAGAGCAGCACCGATTCTCGGCGGGCCCTAAATATGTATTCCATGTATAATCCCCATATGGAAAAACACTGCTACCTTTGACTACAGGAATCACATTGCCTATTACGCAATATCGCTGTCTTTATTCCATATATAACACATATATAAGGGTCAGCCAGGTCTGCAGAATTGATGTTCCACAGATCTCCCGCGGCGTATTCAATAATGACACCACACAGCCAATTCCATGCAATGCAGCGCGCTTTCACTAGTCAGCGACATTCAATTACGCGAATAATCCGAATCAATTGACACTAGAGAATTTGATGTTGAATATATATTACACGTATACTATCAATATTACCACACTGTCAGAGGACCCGTCTGGCAACCAGTAGCCTATTTCATCAACATTGCAAAGTATACTTTGAGGGGGAAATTTTCCATTTTTGGATAAATTTATTAATTTTTATTATACTGAATGTAATTTGCAATGTTGGTGAAATAGGCTACAGACACACGTACAATATAATCCACCCTATACGGCATTCAGAAATGAACCAATCATCACCCTGTACGAAAGCCGAAAAAGAAACAAAACGTACCGGTACAAGAATTCACCCTGTACGGAAGTCACACATGAATGAAACAGTTTACACTGTACGGAAGTCACACATGAATGAAACAGTTAACCCTGTACGGAAGTCACAAATTAATGAAACAGTTAACCCTGTACGGTGGGAAGTCGCAAATGAATGAAACCGAGTTTACCCTGTACGGACGTCACAAATGAATGAAACAGTTAACCCTGTACGGAAGTCATAAATGAATGAAACAGTTAACCTTGTACGGAAGTCACAAATGAATGAAACAGTTAACCCTGTACGGAAGTCACAAATGAATGAAACAGTTTACCCTGTACGGAAGTCAGAGATGAACCAAACGGATATAAATTTCTTCAACATCTGTGTTTGCACAACATCCAATGGTGTCGGGTTGTTATCACAACAAGCGGTTGGCAATATTATCCAAGCAATTCCATATGTTTTTAGCTACCTGTACGAAACTATTATTCCATAACCCGACCATTGGAATGGCAAAACATGCATACAGTGCGCTCAGCAAATTATCTAGGAATACAATAAGAAGCGAGTGATCCTATTCACACTAACATACGGAGCACCGCAGGGGACATTATTTTTTATATTAATTCGTTCCCACGTAATAGCAATTCGTTCCCACGATACAACAATTCGTTCCCTCGAATTAATAATTCGTTCCCGTGGGAACGAATTGTTATTTCGTGGGAACGAATTGTTAAATTGAGGGAACGAATTGTTCATTCAGGGAACGAATTGTCATTTCGTGGGAACGAATTGTTATATCGAGGGAACGAATTATTAACTTGAGGGAACGAATTGTTTTTTCGTGGGAACGAATTAATAAAAACAAGATGTCTACGTCCCCTGCGGGGCTCCGTACTAACACAGGAACTAAATAGCTTTTCTAGAAAGTTTCAATTCAGAGCATTCCGTACTGCTGGCATTTAACGTACGTGTAGTTAGTTATGTGTAGTTACATCACACTGCATATTTCTCAGATGTTTAAATTCCCCTTCCGTCCCTGTATTGTCGTTTTCGGGGTAACTGCCGTGTTCATCAGTTCCATTCAAACACAGTTCGTACACCAACCTGCCAAAACACAAACACATGCATGTACATACAAACACATGTACAGTGAAAACTCTCTAAACCGGCCACCCTGTGGGATACCCAGGGTGTCCGGTTTAGAGAGATTCCATGGTAATCTGGTACATAGAGAGCCTGCAAAATACAAGCACATGAATGAACATATATTTCTTTTTATTCTATCTGTACTTTCGTTGTTTCCCATCGAAACACAATGCAACGCAATACGTCAATATTGTTTCCATATTGACGTCTCGTGAGTTCATATTGGTCAGTGACGGAACTACATTTCACCTCGCGATAAAGTTCTTTCTAAATCACCACTAATGTGTTTATTTTATTTACATTTTGTATATTATTTGAAGCGAATATAAATTGCGAATGGTGTACGTATATAAAAAAAAGGTTATTTGACTTGTACGTGTATATATGCCACTCGTTCGGCCGCGCAACGATATTGCACGCTGCGGTACTCGTGCATATATCTACATACAAATCAAATAGCCTATAAATATAGCAGTACATTTGTACAGTGAAAACCCTCAAAACTGGTCGCCCTGGGAGGTTCCCAGGGTGTTCGGTTTAGAGAGATTCCACTAAGCAGGACAGCAGGTTATCGTTACCACTGATTGTTACACCCACACCAAATGCATCTTGCAACTCCGTTTGCTTATTGTTTTGCCACTGATTGTTTTAACCACGCCGTGTACATCCCAATACCAGAAGCACCAACAGATTATGCAACCAGTTACCAGACACATGGGATATTGGGCTACGTCACATAGGGCACACTTGTAGTGAAGCACGATGACATTAACCCTTTGAACCCGAAAGCCCGCTATATAGGTTTATGCAAAAAGTGCAGATCCAGATGAGCCGGCTCGTAACGAGCCGTCTCATCAGGATCTGCACTTTTTGAAAGTAATTTTAATATTTTTGAGAACAAAATATATCCCCTTTTCATAAATGGACTAGTCTGAAAATCATTTTGTGACGGTTGGATTGGTTGCAAAATGAACATATCAAAATCCATTCCAGTTACTTAGGGGTGAAAGTGGGCATGTACCAGGTTATAATATAGGGAAGCATATTTTTGTCATCCATTCGTTAGATACATGTATGGCATTGTTCGGACAAAATAAAGAGTTATTCACCATTTCCCGACGATATAATTGGCATAATTATACTTCGTATATCAAACATGAATTTCCACATTGATATCATAGGCGATAACCGTGTTTCCTTAAAATGTTAAACGGACATTATTATATTTATTCTCTGTATTTATTTTTTGATGTGCAATGATCATACTTCATAATCTGTAGAAAATATGATTTTTTCAGGTGACGCATATAATTAGTATAAATAATTAAAAAATATCGTGCCTCATTTGCATATGAAAATACCCTGATACCACCGCGAGTCACTATCACTAAAATACATATTAATAGTCTAAATAGAGGATATTCATATTTTTGCAACGAATATGACATATATGTTCATCTCGTGGTGTGAAATGTCCATATTTCACATTTCACATTTCACACCACTCGATGAACATATATGTCATATTCGTTGCAAAAATATGAATATTCTATTTATTATATACCGCTCCATGGAAATTAGCAGTTTTTTAGACAGTATACGGTAATGAATGTGTATTTGCAGCCTATTTGCCCTGTTTTCTTTCTAAATACAGAATATGAATATAGATAGCGGAAGTAGTCGTATTTTCACCGGAAGTTGTTTATTTCATCGATGAGAACATATGACTTTTATTTACATCGTATAACTATGAATTTCATGGGTAGGTATATAATAAAATGATTACATCTGTATAACGGCCACTGTGCAATTTTCGGAACTGGTGGAATAGTGACACAATTATACACTTATTCAATTCGTATAAACAACATGGTCTGCCTACTGAGTGGGCATGTACCTTTAATCACCACTGACAATAACCATCGACTTGACTTTTATAATCTTTGTGCTCAGAGACAGCAATACATTTTTGCCAACTAGTCAAACAAACATCTTATCTCTGTCTGACTCAACTGTTTAAATCATCATTGCATAACTGACGTCATTTTGTGGCTGGGTTTACTAATGACGTTGGCACCATGGCCAAAATCCTAGGTAACTGGGCCGGAAAATGGACCTTTATGGCATATGTAACCAGTATAGATAATTGTCACATTGTACAGTTATAGAGACAGATTATGATCTAACAGTTTTCAAGCTACTCGAGTCGTTGATCCGCGCAGTCTGATCTGGGGCTATGCTGGTCGCGTGTACTGTAAGCTCCATTTTATCAGCCAGCGGCCCAAGTTACTAAACTGTCTGGATCACAAACCAACAGTTGCTATGGACAAGTCACCGACTGATAAAAACGGCCTTAGTATATGAACGATAAAGGGAGATCCTGCTCATCAATGTGTAGCCACATCGCCAATAGACGGATCAACTTGCAATTGGTATTAATGGAGGTAAAGAACATAGAGAAAATGTAGACAAAATGACGACCATTGTTTATCCTGATCTGAATGCGCATTCTGATATAAATATGGCTAGGCTGGATACATACGTCGTATATACATTTTATCCAAGCCGGTATTCATTATTACATGTCACATGCATACATGTATATGTATGGAAGCGTCCTGGTGCCAATGCTAAACATTATCGATCTCTTAATTAGGAGATACTAATTCCTAATTAGGATATATTAAGTCTTAATTAGGAGACACTATCTCCTCATTAGGAGTTAGTATCTCCTAATTAGGAGATATATTATTTTAGCATCGGCACAGATAGTAAGTCCTAATTAGGAGATAGTAATTCCTAATTAGGAGATAGTAATTCATAATTAGGAGATACTAAGTCTTAATTAGGAGATAGTAACTCCTAATTAGGATATAGTTAGGAGATAAAACATATTTTAGCAATGGCACCAGGACGCTTCCATATAATTATATGAGTAGGTGCTGTATTACGTATATATATTGCATGTACAAGTACGATTTGAGATAGTATAGAATATAACCTTTGATGTAGCATTTGCAATAGAAAATTTGCCCGACATTGTAATTTCACAGAATTTGTAAACGTCTCATGTACCTCAGAAATCGCTATTGTGAGATAACATATTTTGTGATTTTATTTGTACAGTTGACAACTCTGAACTGGACATCGGAATAACCAGTGTGTACGAATTGCAGTTTATAACTGCATGTTCATGATTGCAAAACATAGATGTTTTTGAAAGCTCAAATGTCTGAATCACAGTGAAAACTTTCAAAATCGGAGACCTTGTGACTTTCCAAGGTGTCCGGGTTAGAGAGGTTCCACTGTATATCTCTATGGCATTATCATAATGTGAACACCGACCCGACAATAATTGAAATACATAGATAATACCAGGCTAGTGTATATTGATATGAAGTTTATCAGGCAAGGCTAGGAAACGCGTAGGAATTCCGAAGCTTGCCGAGGAATTCCTACCGTTTCCCAGCCGAATCTGATAAACTTGATATCAAAAGACACTAGCATGCTATTCCATTTATCAGGTAACTTTATTTGGTTACATAATTAGTACTTATGACGTTGTTTTCGTTGACAAGAACGCGGACTTGCTTCCGTGGCGTCAGTTCACTGACGTAATTCGGTAACGTCATGTGACGCCGTTCGCCCAATGGAACTTAGTTTCATTTTTTTGTAAAACGGATATTCAATCAGGTCAATTCCTAATACAGTAATATGTTATCAGTCAGTCCGTATTCGGCCAATACTAAGCTCGTAACCTGGCACTATTTGGACATCCATGTATTGCCCTGGATTCACAATACTTCGTACGACAAAAATGTTCGTACGAAGATTTATATAAATTATCTTCACACATTAACGTGGTTCATTAATGCTACCAATTTCCACCTACATGTCGGGTTCATGAAATCTAAACAAATCCACAAACAATTTCACATAATCGGCTGCTAATGCGAACTTTGTTGCAACTTTAAGTTTTGCACTTACGAACTGCTTAGTCGTACTAGTGAAACGGACCCCAGGTGCATGTGAATGAAATCTCTCACACAATTGGAGACGGAGGAGAAAGGTTCCACTGTGTCCATGTGCTTACGATCTCATATGCATGTACAGTGGGGTCAGCGTGTAAGTGCACACACGAACGAACATGACAGGTTGGTTCCAACCTTTCGTGTTCGTGCGTGTGTGCACTTACACGCTGACCCCACTGTGTGTAAAACAATAGGCGATTACATGTACATACTATAGTGGATGCACATTTGCGGTTTCATATAATGGCTCATTATCGAATTTCACTTCCTTTCTATGCGTCGCAGGGGCAAATATTAAGAACCATCGTAAAACTTGACGTTTTTAATATGTGGCTGTGACTGGATAAATGGGGCTTATGGGATTTGTGACCAGTGTACAAATGTAGCTCCTGAATCAATAGCAGACTCCTGTAGCCGGATAACGATCTATATTGATTGTTAGAATCATGAACGATGTTTCATTGCGGATGCACAGGCTGATCTGGATCTGCATTGGTCGCAAAACCTATAAGCCCCATTTCACCACTCACACCCACATATTCGTTCCATACGGCGTAGAAACGAGGAGACGAAATTAAAGGTTTCGACACGGCGAAGGCATTAAGGGACGAACAGTCCATAACTGGTAACCATAGTTTCCTCTATGTAATTAATTGACTGGGTGTTGGAGCGACCAATATGCAACCAACTAAAACGGAACCATACATCAAACCAGACGCCTACACCAATTTCATCTCGTACGCGAGACGTTGGCTGATAAAACACGACAGGACGTTTGCGCGCAGTGTAGCCCCAGATCACTCTTTGCATACACGCATATCGAACATTAAATATGCATACATGTACATGTATGCAGCCGATGCTCAATCATTTTAAATCTATCAATGGAAATTTCCAGGCGATCCTAAATTTGTACTTATGAACATTTTAGTCGTACGAAGTTTAGTGAAACTGGCCCCAGGAGCTAGGACTGTTCACAAAGGCAACACGTCCATTTCTCCAGTGGTGAAAAATGCCTGAACCCATTTCTTTAAGAATGCACCTTTACAGGTATGACATTTATTAAACAATTTGGTAATTTCTTTTTTATTTCTCACTGAAAGTATATGTTGTGACCACTCATTTGAACCGTCTCGACGAGACGGTTCAAATGGTGGTCGCGACATATACTTCTGAGCACATAGAAGGAACACATTAAAGGATTTTCCGCATAATGGCGATGCATGAAAAGGATCAACGTCTTCTTTGCCTTGCGGCGTCATATGTGGCGGTGACATCTGCTAACAATGTAAACCCGGTCTGATCGGGATCTAACTGTTCGTCATTCTTCATTCGTTTTCATCGTTTGCGCTTCTAACAGACTGTCTATCATTGTGAGACTGTACGAGCACGCTAACATAACAGGTGATGGACTGGCCACGAATGGCACAAGCCCCAATAACTGTCACAACCATAGTTGTGTTTATAACTGGACACATTGGGTTTACATGTATGACATGTGATACCAGTGTAGACCCATATCAGCCGTCTGATACAGATCTACGCTGATCGCCATTCCTTGAGTGAAACACATGTCTTAGTGGTAACAAAGAGCATAGAACATAGCTTCGGCAAGGGGTTGCACTATATCGCTACACCACGCTACACAGTAAACAAGTGCGTAATAGTATTTACACTTTGCGTACTAAAATATAGAACAATCCTGCAGGGTGTTGACGTTCATACTTCACTATATTGTTATGGAGAGGCAATTCTACAATATAAAACAAAACTATTACCATAAAGTCGCCTACTAAAGTGTGTATTAGCAAAATTCTTAGGTCACGCTACACGAAGTAGAAAGTGAACAAAGAACGTTTCAAACGCACATTTGGAAAGACTACTCCGTCATAACTCTTATGTAATGCAGTGTAATGAAATGTAATTAGAGTTATGTACTCAGAACTAAGGTCTTCCTTTTCAAAAGTCACACATCAGAAGGAATATCGGTCACAAATGACACAAGCGCCATTTCACCAGTCACGGGTCAGGAGCTAGACTGGCAACACAGGTCACAGACCCCACTACTCCAGTCACAGCCCTGTATAGGCTACTATTGGATTTCCGGAGGGCCAGACAGGCAGAACTAACAAACTTGATATGCGGCTCCTGATAACCGGATAATGGATTTCCATGGCGGTGATATCACAGACAATTTCACGCCCGTAATTTGTACTTTTATATTTATTAAGCCGCCTTGTCGTTGCTAGTTGAACAGCAGCAAATGGCACATATTAAATAGATCCATTTATTATATACCTACTCATAAAATACATAGTTATACGATGTAACTAAAAGTCATATGTTCTCATCGATGAAATAAACAACTTCCGGTGAAAATACGACTACTTCCGCTATCTATATTCATAACGCGCACCTGCAGTGCCCCTGCAAATACACATTCATTACCGTATACAGTCTTAAAAAACTGCTAATTTCTATGGAGCGGTATATAATAAATAGAATATTCATATTTTTGCAACGAATATGACATATATGTTCATCTCGTGATGTGAAATGTCAATATTTCACTCGTGCACTCGTGAAATATGGACATTTAACACCACTCGATGAACATATATGTCATATTCGTTGCAAAAATATGAATATCCTCTATGTCTGTAGCATCGGCTTAAGAGAAACTATACAATAATCATCACATCCCTGGCTTAATAAACTGTATATGCGTCACTCCACCCGCACTAGCACTACTATATACCTATCTAAAGTCCCGGTCACACATAACGAGGATGAACAACGGATGGCCACGGATTTCCCCGGAGAGTCCGGGTTCATCAAATATTTTGCGAGGAACACGGTGCAAGTACGGTTCTACTACGGTGAGACAACGGATAGCCAAGGTAGCTACGGATGACTACGGTGGTTCGGGGTAGGCCGTAGTAGGTCCGTAGTATATCCTGGAAACATGCCGGATTTAACACGGTGTCACAATGGATGATCAAGGTTCGTCCCGGACGGCCCCGGCAGCGCTACGGACGCACTACGCTGCTGCCATGGTAGATCCGGTGTCTCCGTAGTGATACCGTACTATTACCGGGACAAACCGTGTTGTCACTCTCTTCCACAAACACTCATGGCGGCCGTTTCACTAAACTTCGTAAGACTAAAATGTTCGTAAGTGCAAAGTTATTATAGTCTGTAAAGTTCACATTAACACTGTTTTCTTATAAACAATTATTGGAGTTACATTTATTGAGCATAGGCTGCATATGCAGCCTATGCTCAATAAATGTAAATCCATCAATTGAAATTTCAAGACGATCCTAAATTTGCACTTACGAAGATTTTAGTCGTGCGAAGTTTAGTGAAACAGGCCCCTGGTCCATCACAGATCGCCACGGAAGTACTACTATGGTACAACGGACCCACTACGGCTATCCCGTTGCTACTACGGATTCACTACGGTAACAGAGAGTGCCAAGGATCGTCCCGAATGGCCACGGTCGTTGAGAACAGTTCTAAACATCCGTGCCGACCTACAGACCATGCCGGATCACCAAGGTTCTCCACGGATCGCCACGGACCGAACTCCGATGTGATCCAGGACCATCCTTTAAGCGAACACGCTAAGTAGTAAATCAGTAAAATAGTATACTTGCCTTTTAACTATATAAACGACTTAAGCGGCATGTACAGTAGGGTCAGCGTGTCAGTGCACACACGAACGAACACGACAGGTTGGTTCCAACCTGTCGTGTTCGTTCGTGTGTGCACTTACACGCTGACCCCACTGTACATGTAACTTACAGGTGACATGTTTAATGTCGATTTGCAGGGAAACATCATATCAATCGAACTCATGAGGACATATGACGTTTGCGAATAGGGTAGCACCAGAATCAGCCTGTGTCACTGCGCTCTCCAATCAGGGAGTACACTGGCCACAACAACAACATGCCCAATTCCCTTACATGTATGAATAGTATATTATTTCCGTATACTACACATTTACTGTGGAACATATCCGGAGGTGTATCCCCATTCATTTTAGTATCAGTGTATCCCCATTCATTTTATCACGAATGTCCCTCAAATCCGACAGTGAATAGCGTCGGTACTGACCTAGTGCTACACAAACGCAATAAGCCCGTTTTTATCACAATCCCCTGATAGAGATAGGACGTGTGAACGGGTAGAAAACGGCAAGAAGATTTCATTCCATCTGAGTTCCATAGATGCGTTCCATCTGCGTTCCATTTGCATTCCAACATGGACTGCTTAAACAATCAGACATTCCAAACTTACGAAAGTCTCACTAGACCGCAACAGACAGCCTGTAGGCTGGATATTCCAAATTAATTATATATAATATAATCTAGAGATATGCTGCGCTATTCGTCTCAAGGAGCCCGTTTCACTAAACTTCGTACGATACAAATGTTCGTACGGAGATTTTTATCAATTTGTTTCTCACATTAACGTGGTTAACTAATAATAATTCCAGCACAAAAATATTTACACAATTCCCTAACATTTGATTGGCCCGTAGCAAGTCCAAAATTTATATCCCAGTAAACTCCCACGCCGAACTACTTTCCGTAACCGTGAGGCGCAGTTAAAATAATTCTTAAGAAAACGGAAAATAAACACATTTTCTTGATGAATTTATTTCAAATGCTGGAATTATAAGGAATGAATGGCCTTTTTGTTGAATTTATCGGGGATATAAACTTGGAAAAGTCGCGGGAATACTGGACGAAGGCCGGAAGGCCTCGTCCAGTATTCCCGCGACTTTTCGAAGTTTATATCCCGATAAATTCCACAAAAAGGCCATTCATTGCTATAATGTTACCATAGTGTACATACATGTGAACACATCCAACACATAATGTTACCATAGTGTACATACATGTGAACACTACATGTGAACACATCCAACACATAATGTTACCATAGTGTACATACATGTGAACACATCAAACACATAATGTTACCATAGTGTACATACATGTGAACACATCCAACACATAATGTTACCATAGTGTACATACATGTGGACACATCCAACACATAATGTTACCATAGTGTACATACATGTGAACACATCCAACACATAATGTTACCATAGTGTACATACATGTGAACACATCCAACACATAATGTTACCATAGTGTACATACATGTAACACATCCAACACATAATGTTACCATAGTGTACATACATGTGAACACATCCACTAAAGATTTCCAACATCGGCTGTCGGTGTAAATGCTATTCTAAAACATAGGCAGTGGGCGGCTTTGTGTTTCGGCTTTCGTCGGTATAACTATATATATGAACAAGGCTTATATCTTTGGTCGGAAACGACCTTCTATCACAACAAATTCCGCAATTTTAGTAACACTAATGTAAATATTTTGGCGGAATATGCACAGGATCATTTGATAAGTATTGTTATCTTGCTGAAATAGTATAATTAGAACATACTTATGCAAAGAATATCGAATTACAATCTGGTTTTCCTAGGTCGAACACGACCTCGCATCATAACAAATTAAATAATGTGTTCAGCCCCGTAGCCAGGGCGGGGGGGGGGGTGGGGGGTCGGAGAGGTCGGACGACCCCCCCCCCCCCCCGCCCAGCCTCGAGGTTCACTTTTTACGCCTTGAGGTCCACTTTTTTAGACCCCCATAGATACTTCAGACCCCTTGAGCCTTCGAAACGACCCCCCCCTTCAAACAGGTAGATACTTCAGACCCATTCACGACCCACCCCCCTTCAAACAGGTCTGGCTACGGGCCTGGTGTTTAAGACTCTAACGTCAATATTCTAGTGGCAAGTTAATATGTTTATTTGGAAATTATCGTTATCGTGCAGAAATACATATAATACATAGAAAAGTACAAGTTTAAACATGTTATGTTGTTAAAATACGAGCTTGTGTCTGACCAGAAGTTGCACACCTTATAATAAATACCAAAGCAAATGGCGTTATTTAATCTCAAGGGAAGTAATCATTGTATTGTATTCAGTATTACCAGCGCCGTTCAATTATAGCAGTACCGAAGAAAGCCGAAACACGCCGAATGCCTGTGTTCTACAATTGAATGTTGCACTTACAAACTTCTTTGCCTTACGAAATTTAGTGTAACGGGCCGCAGCAGCCGTCGATATTGATATACCAAAAATCCCCGAAATGACGTCGAACATTGACACAAATTTCAAACTACCGTAATGACGTCGAACATTGACACAACTTTCAAATGAACGCGAATTTACTGAAGGCTACGACCCACCGACTAGTTTTACTATATAACGTAATCGAACACTCAATTTACATGTATATGGACAATTATTTGCTACTTTCAGTAAACATATGGATGCAGCAGAGTATACATTTGCATAACATGCAACATGTCTGCACTGGATATAAACTAATAATTCCAGCACAACAATATTTACACAATTCCCTAAAATTTGATTGGCCCGTAGCAAGTCTCTGTCCGAAGTTTATATCCCAGTAAACTCCCACGCCGAACTAGTTTCCGTAACCGTGAGGCGCAGTTAAAATAATTCTTAAGAAAACTGAAAATAAACATATTTTCTTGATGAATTTATTTCAAATGATGAAATTATATTGAATGAATGGCCTTTTTGTTGAATTTATCGGGGATATAAACTTGGAAAAGTCGCGGGAATACTGGACGAGGCCTTCCGGCCTTCGTCCAGTATTCCCGCGACTTTTCCAAGTTTATACCCCGATAATTTCCACAAAAAGGCCATTCATTCCTATAATAAAACACAGATTCACTTACGGCTGAAAACTACTCCAATCCGCTCTGACCACCATTGTAGTATTATCACATCTTTGATACAGTTTCGAGTTTTGTTTCTGCATTTACGCATCAGATGGGCAATGGATGGACACGAGGATGTGATAACACAGTTAGATCACGTTCGTCCGGACGTACGATCGATAATTCCACTCGCTAAAGCTCGCGGATTATCTCCTCGTTTCCCCGGCTGAAGCATTGTTTACATCACGAAATTATCATATTTCAAGTATTGTTTAAATACCTTTTAACCCTTTCAACACTACAGATCTGTATAGTGGTATTGTCAAACAGTGTAGATCCAGATGAGCCGGCTCGTGACGAGCCGTCGCATCAGGACCTGCACTTTTTGCAAGTAATTTTCATTTTATTTACAAAACAAAAACACCACCGTTTCATAAATGGACTAGTCTGAAAATCATTTTGTGATGATATGATTGGTCGGAAAATTAACATATCAAAGTATATTGTATATAGACGTACTTGGGGTTGAACATGCAAATGGTCTGTTAACATGTTTCACAAGCAGATTTAACAGTTGATCAGTAGCATATTTCACCAAAATTGTCTTTCTAAGTACACTTTGAAGGAGAAATTTTCAATGTAAGGATATTTTTTTATATTTTATTATACTGAATTTATTACATTATCACAGCCATTTTGGCTGTGATAATGTAATAAATTCAGTATAATTATTCTGCTTACTTTTAATCATCAAATATATGCAGTCGTTAGTTCTATATGACATAAAGCATGTCTGGAAATATAAATGATTACTCCCTCTAAGCATACTTAGCTAGATAAGTATGCTTAGCAATTTTGGTAAAATCGGCTACTGGTTCTGCAAGAAAACTGTCTTCGTGGTCACAACGCATCGGGATTATTTTTTTAGCGGAACACTTTTGCAACCCCCACTGAGTACTTTACATCGTTATTTGATACAGTGACACCTCTCTAAGCCGAACACCCTGGGAGCTCCCCAGGGTGTCCGGCTTAGAGAGGTTTCACTGTAAATCAGGCAGTTGATCATTCTGAGCCATAGTTGTGTGCTATGCGATCACGAACAGACATATCACCTGAGATACATGTAAATGATCAGTAAACTCATCAACAATAAGATCACCGGTGTTTTCTTGGTGTCCGGTTTCGAGAGGTTCCACTGTATATTGATATCTACATGTATATACAATGAAACCTCTCTAAACCGGACACCCTGGGAGGTCCCCAGGGGTCCGGTTTAGAGATATTCCACTGCAAATCAGATGTATAGCTATCCATTGCGTGATTTGCAATCATGAACATACGTAATAATGTGAGATAAATGGAAAACCATCAAAAATAAGATAACATGTGTTGTCTTGGTATTCGGTGTAGAGAGGTTCTACTGTAATATGTAGTTGGAATTTAGGTGCAAGTTTCTGCATTCTGGCCGCTACAAATTGGAAACGAAAATCAATGTTTTGATTTCTATAGCTAACTGTAACTGTACATAATATATAGTGTTAGAAAGATGATCGACAGTAATCGAAAATTGATTCAAAATACTCCGATTCCATCAATTATGCAATAGTCGATTAATCGAAATTCTTTATTCAATTACAATTTAATATTACATGTATATATGCGCATACAATAGCCTTACATTGCCCACATATATACAGTGGAACCTCTCTAAACAGACACCAATAAAACACCTATGATCTTATTTTTGATGAGTTTCTTGGTCATTTATCACGGGTGATACTGTCTGTTCCTGATCCCATAGCACACAACTATGACTCAGAATGATCAAATGTCTGATTTACCGGCAGTGAAACATCTCTAAGCCGGACACCATGTGGACCTCGCATGGTGTCAGTTTTAGAGAGGTTTCACTGCCGGTAAATCAGACATTTGATCATTCTGTTAAACTTTCCACGATGTCAGAGTTTCCTAACATCTATTGGCAATGCGAACTCGCATATCAAGCAGTTTGATTGTCTGAGCCTGAGCTGTAGCACAGCTCAGGCTCAGTCAATCAAGCTGCGTGACACAATAGCACAAAATGCAAGCATTTTGAAATTGACAACTGTTGGCAAGGTTAGTAAAGGTCACAATGTAATAGCAATCGCATATAGCTTTCGACGTCAATACGCTACATGTCTTACAATCTATACACGCATTCTACTGTAAATGAAACAAGTGATATTAATATTACATACACGGAAAAGAGGTTAACGTATGAACTAATAAACGTTATTTATTTGACAACGTTTACCAACAAGCGCGAGAGCACTTATACAAATGCTTTCGTTGGCACAGATGAAGGCGTAATGGCGGTCATCAATTTGGGAGGAAACCGGAATACCCGGAAGAAACCCACTTGTCCGATCTGGCGACCACCGTACCATCTCACATACTGCCCCGGCTGAGGATCAAACGTGGGACCGCATTGTTGAGAAGAATGCTCGTTGCGTTAACGTAATGTTTGGTATTAGACATATTAGATACGTACACATTTTGTACGATTGCCAATACATCTACAGGTGTGTCCATTTTGAATTTTACTTCCTACGTGAATACAGACAATTAACTATGTGGCTATGACTGAACAAAATGGGGCTTATGGCCTTAGCGACCAGTGTAGACCCAGATCAGCCTGCGCGTCCGCGCAGGCTGATCAGGGTCTGCACTGCTCGCCATTCAGTCATATCAAAGAAGCACCTGACTTCAAACAATTAGCATAACTCCTTACACAGCAAAATGTGCCACATATACAATTGATATGAAAACAATTCATATCACGGATATTCATATGCAAAATATATGAAAAACATATGAATTGCATATGAAATGCATATGAAGATTTTGCATATGAAATGCATATCGGCTCACTTTATATTATTTGCATATGAAATTTTGATATGAAATTTTCATATGAAATTCGTATGAAAAACATATGAAATTCATATGCCACACAGTTTGTAGTGTACCAGGCTATATTAGCATCTTAGCATACGGGAAGCCACACTGGCCGCAAACGTCATTAGCCCCAGTACCCCATACACAGCCACATGTATAGTAGAACCTCTCTAAACCGGACAACGTTGCGACATCGATGTGTTAAATTATGACTGATTTCACCGTCAAATATCTCAGACTTTTATCAGTGTGCATGATTGCAATGCATTCATGCATGTGTTTCAGTGCTCTTACATCAGAATTACAGTGAAACATCTCTAAACCGGACACCCTGGGGACCTCCCAGGGTGTCCGGTTTAGAGAAGTTACACTGTATGTACAATATACCACATTTGCGCTACCGTATCAGATGAAGCAACCGAGCATTAAGTACATTATACTCGACACTTTCAGCCAATCACATCGAGAGCACATTTCCGTTCATACGTAAAATGGCTGACGCAACGACCGGAAATCAATTAAGACAAATATTCGAAAAATGTACTTCCGTTTCTAGGTAACTTGTATCATGGCGGTACAATCTACAACGCTTATATATGTGTAAGGCTAGGACACACTATATAGTCTTACCATATAACTTAAAGGTACATACATGCCCACTCAGTAGGCATAAACTGTTATTTATATCGGAGACATTATCTGAAACATTTTCTGGCAAAAATAAACATTCATTCACCATTACACCACGTATTGATTGGCATTATTATGCATTTTATATCAGACGTAAATTTCCATACTGATATCAGGGGCGATAACCGTGTTTCCGTAAAATGCTAACGGGCATTATTATTTACTCCTTGTGTTTATTTTTGATTGGTAATGAACATACTTTATAATCTGTAAACAAATATTATTTGTTCAGGTGACACATTTAATTAGTATAAATAATTAAGACATATCATGCCTCATTTGCATATGAAAATAGCCAGATACCATCGCGAGTCACTATCAGTAAGATACATATTACTTAATGATTTTATCTGTTTAGTGGGCACTCATAATATTTAGAATTAGTTGAATAGTGACACAATTGTACATTTATTTATCCATATAAAGAACAGGTTGTGCCTACTGAGTGGGCATGTACCTTTAACTCAATACTCTATTCATAGCCAATACACTTTCATTTCTCCAAGTGGATGTTCTGTAACCTACTTCACTAAACAAGTAGTATATCAGAACTGGATCTAAACTAAATAAGACATAGGCTCGTTTTTTCCTGAGGAAAACAAATTCAACATCCGCTAACCATCCTAGTTTTATGAAAGTTTTACCGGCAACAGCACTTTACATCACTTGACCATCATATCCTGTAATTATTAAATATGTAGTTTGGTCCCCAGGGTAATAGAAAAACCAGATATGGTACATGTATGGGTGTGGGAGAAATGACTTACAATCGCAGTCAAAATAAAATCAGGAAGTTTTATTGGCCGAGACTGAGCAAGCTCAGCCTCGACCAATCAAACTTCCTGATTCACGCATGAGAACGGCGTACAATCAAGGACTCAGGAACTATTTAACAAGACATGGCACATTCACGTATGTAAACCATAACTTGTAACACATTAATTAGTATGACCCAACGATATTGCAAATATGCTTTTGCGTAGTATGGTGCTCATTTAGTAACACGATTTTATGCATAAAATGATAGTTCACAATTCAATAACACATCGTACCAAAATCATAGTACAGTGAAACCTCTCTAAACCGGACACCTGAAAATACATGTGATCTTATTTTTGATGAGTTTCTTGGTCATTTATCTCGGGTAATAGTGTATGTTCGTGATCGCATATCACACAACTATGGTTCAGAATGATCAAATGCCTGATATACAGTGAAACGTCTCTAAGCTGGACACCCTGAGACATCCCAGAGTGTCCGGTTTGGAGAGGTTTCATTATACATTAGTGCAATAAATATGAAAATGAGACCGTTACAAAAAGATGTTAGGCGGTCGGTACAGCTTCATTGATTGATACTGTGCTTATGCAAAAAATCACAGTTGTATTAATTTAATATGATATGTATGAAACCAGTTGACAAATTTCATCATCATATGCATGTAAATACATTATATACTATATATACTATACTATTATATATATATATACTATTATTGTTTTGTACAATTGGTGACATAAACAAATACAATGAAACCTCTCTAAGCCGTACACCCTGGGAGGTCCCCAGGGTGTCCGGTTTAGAGAGGTTCACTGTAAATCAGTAGCCGATTTCACCAACATTGCAAAGTATACTTTTCTAGCAAAGTATACTTTGAGGGAGTAATCATTTATTTTTCCTGAAATGCATTATTTCATATAGAACTAACAACTGCATATATTGATGATTAAACTTGAGTATGAAGAATTATTATACTGAATTTATTACATTATCACAGCCAAATTAGCTGTGATAATGTAATACATTCAGTATAATAAAAATGAATACATTTATGTTAAAATTGAAAATTTCTCCCTGAAAGTATACTTTGCTAGAAAAGTATACTTTTCAATGTTGGTGAAATAGGCTACAGGCATTTGACCATTCTGAGTAATAGTTGTGTGCTATGTGATCACGAACAGACGTTAACACCTGAGAGTAAAATATCACAGGTGTTTTCTTGGTGTCCCGTTTATAGAGGTTCCACTGTATTAACTTATCTTATCTTATTACATGTAAATCATCGCTCATGTACGATTCTCTATCTAAACACGATGTAAATAATAACAGTTAATCAAATAAATAGAATCCAACAATTGTGTTGATTTAACATGCTGCTTATTAAACTCGTTAACTGATGTGCCCCGTTTCTGATGACATCAGTAAACTTGTTTAATACATGTCACATCTCGCAAATATACGTAGAATGGAATTTGTGCAGCATCTGTATGTGTATACAGTGAAATCTCTCTAAACCGCACACCCTGGGGGATCCCCAGGGTGTGCGGTTTAGAGAGGTTTCACTGTAAATCAGGCATTTGAAAATTCTGAGCCATAGCTGTGTGCTATATATGTGATCATGAACAGGCATTATCACCTGAGATAATGACAAAGAAACCCTTCAAAAATAAGATCACATTTGTGTTCATCGTGTCCGGTTTAGAGAGGTTTCACTGTATGTCGTCGTTGATTAAATATGATAGATGTACATGTATGTATTGCGTGAGTGTACACTCATTGACTGATTTCATCTGAAACGCGGCACGGCATCGTTTCTTATTCAATCAGTGAAATTGTTTAATACATCACTCGTGTGCAAGATGATCTAGTTTAGTCCTGGCGCTGGTCTATACCCCCGCTAACAATCATACAGGGAGAATGTTTGACTAACGAAATCAGTTGCTTACTCCATTGCCATAATAGTTCTCACAGGTGATAGTCTGGATTTTGTGGTGACAATGAATGGCGGATTTTGAAAAAGGCGGCTGGCCGCCATTCATTGTCACCGCACAATTCAGACTACCACCTTCATTGTGGTCGTTTTGAAGAATGACCGCCATTCATTGTCACCGCAAAATTCAGACTAACACCTGTGATAAATGTGAAGGTAACGGTGTGTGTGACTGATCTCAATTAAACAAAATTCTCTATCTCTGATAGTAAGCGGGGGTATAGACCAGAGCCTGGACTAATTTAAAAGCCATGATGATCATAACAGTTATGAAAAACAGCTGCGGCCGCGATCATCCCATTATTAAATCACAACACGACCTCGCTACATTATGTTGCCTGCTGTTTTGTAAACAGATGCACATGTGTTGATTGCATATCAATGTGCTTGTTAAATTATTGTACAGATTCATTTTTTGTTAGAGGAAGAATGATAGAGACAGTTGCAAAATGCCAATTATTGACAAAGGATTAATCCGAATTTTCTGGCTCTTACACAGGGCGACTTACACAGCTTGTAAGCCGCTCTGAGTGAGAGCCAGACCATTCGGGTTATCAAAGTACTTCAGTACAAAAATGAGCACAGTAATTACATGCTCTTACATAAGTGATGATTTAATATACTATTTGTTAGAGTTTAATGATCTTATAACAAACGAGGCTATGCCGAGTTTCTTATGAAATCAGTCTACGAGTTTAATAATTCCAGCACAAAACTATTTACACAATTCTCTAACATTTGATTGGCCCGTAGCAAATCTCTGTCCAAAATTTATATCCCAGTTAGCTCCCACGCCGAACTACTTTCCGTAACCGTGAGGCGCAGTTAAAATAATTCTTAAGAAAACGGAAAATAAACACATTTTCTTGATGAATTTATTTCAAATGCTGGAATTATAAGAAATGAATGGCCTTTTTGTTGAATTTATCGGGGATATAAACTTGGAAAAGTCGCGGGAATACTGGACGAGGCCTTCCGGCCTTCGTCCAGTATTCCCGCGACTTTTCCAAGTCTAATACATATCATATTGAATCATGATCACAAATAAAGCAACTGGCTTGAAGTTGGACTGGTCATCTCACATGTGTTCTGTAGCGGTCTTATTTACGTATGTATTATACTAGTGCATTATGATAACTGATTGTTAATACACTGTGTTATTTCACTGTGAAAGCTGTCAAAGCATATTTAATGAAATACATCGTTATTTAACCTGATATTCGATACGGCATTGCATTCGGCACTTTGGGAAAAGATTGACAGAGACAGTTGTCGATTTCCAGCTGTCAGAGAGATGTGAATGTAAAAGTGATCAGCTTGAGCATAGCCAATTGTTATTTCAACGTATGATGGTGTTCGATGTGCCACTGAACTCAATCAGCACTTTTATATATTCAGTATATTTATAATGGGAGTTTATTTTTTCGATACAACATTACATGTATTTGCTTATAAGCAATTTTAATTAATTCCAAGTACAATTTTAAGCAATTCTAAGTACTTTTTAAGCCACGGCTTAGGGTTACTAAGCCGTGGCTTACAAAATAGTTGGAATTACTTAAAATTTCCCACTTGCTAAGCAAATCATGTTTATATCGCAGGACCGCCATTATACAATTATCTGCCATATATATTACCAGTAGCAGTATCGCCCCCGCCCCCACCCCACGATATGATTACCATGCTGTAATATTTAGTCTATATGTATGGTGATGTACAGTTTTCTAATGAACTCGCTCGAATTATCATGTGACTGAGAAAACGAGGATTATGACATTCGCGACCAATGTAGACCCAGACCAGCCTGCGCATCCGCGCAGTCTGGTCTGGGTCTACACTGGTCGCCAGTCAGTCATTGAAACACCGTCTTGCTCTTGCTTCTAAAACAATGCACGGATACATGTCTGACTGTAGGAGTGTGATAGAATCCCAAAAGTAAGACTGACAAAAAATGCGATACGCCTCGTTTCTCCAGTCAGAGCCGTATTAATAGTCCTGGCAATGGTTGCAGACAAAGGTTCCGAGTTCTACAGAACGCAAGTGCAATGCAACAAGCAACCCAACTACAAGTATAGATACGAATCGACCGTGGGAACTGCAAGGAGAGGATGATTTAGTGCACATCAAAGAAATCTCGTAATCACGTTAATGCATTAATTCACATGAAAAAAAAATAGCGTACATGTACAGGAACATGTATTCATCATGTATTGCATAAAATCGGCTTTCACCCATTAATGACACAGAGTAATAAAAATCATGTGATATTTTCAGCAATAGTTTTCACACGAATTTCAAATGTTAAAGGCACTGTGTCTCACATAATGTCTTAGGATATACACTATGTGTTTTTTAAACGTCACAACTCGGGTAGAGCTGGTGTGGGGGCATATAGTGTTTGCACTGTACGTTCGTCCGTGTGTGTGTCCGTGGGCTCGGTAAAGACGTTTGCCAGACTTTCTCCAATCTGTTACCAGGGCGCATTTGTGACAGGCCACATTTTCGTGTTACTTCATGCGAAAAAAATGTTCTATATGACTAATTTGAACGCGTCAGTTTATTTGATCAAATTCCCAAGAACGCGAGTTATATTCAAGTGCATACTACAGTGAAACCTCTCTAAACCGGACACCCTGGGAGGTCCCCAGGGTGTCCGGTTTATAGATGTTCCACTGTAAATCATGCATATAACCATTCTGGGACATATTATATCAATTGCAATCACGAACATGCATTATTATCTGAGATGCGTTACCAAGAAACCTCTCAAAATGAGATCACATATCATATTATATCGATGTCCGGTTTAGAGAGGTTTCACTGTATATTAAGCGGTGATTTTTTGGTTTGGTATAATTTGACATTTTCACTGTACACGTACCAGACAAGACATTTGCTATTAGTTGTTATTTACTTTGGTTGTGAAACAAGCAACAATTAGAAAGAAGTTTTACTAATAGACGCTAATTTAACTACATATGAACTTTAAACAAAATAAATGTGGCTGTGAATATTTATGGGTCTGTGACCAGTGTAGCTCCTGATCAAATACTACTCATGTAGCATGGTAATTATCTGTATTGCTTCTTAGAAGCATGGCGGGTGTTTCATTGATTAAATAGCGAACAGTGCAGATCCTGATCAGACTGTGCGGATGCACAGGCTGATCTGGATCTACATTGGTCGCAAAATCGATAAGCCCCATTTCACCAGTCACAGCTACAAATCATTAACCATCTATTACAGGAAAATATCGCTTTTGCAACGCTAATTATTTTACAGTAGTTTAAACGTTTCATCCCCGTTTTACCCAGACGACTTATAGGTACAGTGGAACCTCTCTAAACCGGACACCCTGGGAGGTGCCCAGGGTGTCCGGTTTAGAGAGGTTCCACTTTAACTAAACACTCGATTGCCGTTTTTTTGTTTCAACAATTACGCAACATATTTAACCCTTTGAACCCGAAAGCCCGCTATAGCGGTTTATGCAAACAGTGCATATCCAGATGTGCCGGCTCGTAACGAGCCGTCTCATCAGGATCTGCACTTTTTGAAAGTAATTTTCATATTTTTGAGAACAAAACATACCCCCTTTTCATAAATGGACTAATCTGAAAATAATTTTGTGACGATTGGATTGGTCGGAAAATTAGCATATCACAGTCCATTCCAGTTACTTAGGGGTGAAAGGGTTAAGACCCCGTGTCATGACATGTTATCTTACATCATGTACATACGGCCTACAAAAATGGGGGAAATGGTCCAGAAAAAGCTAGATAGGGATGGTATACTTTTGTAAATACTACTAGAAAGATATATGTGCCAATATAGTGGAATAGGTTCACTGTTTGGTACTTACATGTACTTGTATTGCTGTTAGTATTGCTGCAGGCACACTGAAGTCAAACGCCTAAAGTAGGTAAAGGACGCCTTAAGCAGACGAGGGATCGAAAATGAATTTCCTTTTATCTATGTGTTTTTTAAACGGCCAAAGAAAACTAGGTCCTGCGGCATATTAATAGGTAGGGCCGGGTTAAACGCAACACAATACTTTTTTTTGTTTAGCCCTAAGTGATGTTTTACTATGACGAGTTTACTTATTCATATGCAATGGAGCAATAGTGCGTTTCCAAGTATGAAATCAGTCAACGAGTTCAATAAATATCATACAATCTACATAAATGTGTCGTTATATGTTCTACATCAGCACACCACAATACATTTAAGGTTTGCTCATCATGCACCAAAACGTGGTCTCTATATATAATGTTCACTTGCATACAGTGGGGTCAGCGTGTAAGTGCACACACGAACGAACACGACAGGTTGTTTCCAACCTGTCGTGTTCGTTCGTGTGTGCACTTACACGCTGACCCCACTGTACATCGGTGTATTATTATTGCAATCCACTGTGCTATTACTAAGTCGTCTCAACTCGTCTTAACTACATAATTATGTATTGCATCAAGACGTCTTAGTAACGGATGAAGACCATATGAAACATACTCGTCTTTGTTCGATGAGAAAATGTGTTGCAATTAAAATGAAATTCGATCTCACCAGTTGACAGTATCACGTGTTTTGACAAGATTTCGTATTACATAATTATGTTTTCCAATTTATTTTGTCTTCATTAGTTAATAGGTCGTCTTGATGCAATACTTATGTAGGCACGACGACTTACAAGGTATAGTACCTACATATCACGTTAACTAAATAGCAGAAATATACCACAATATATGTTTGTGACTGAAAATGGGGCTTATGGGAGTTGTGACCAGTGTAGCCACTGATCAAATAGCACACTCTACACTGCCAGATAACGATCTAAAATAGTTGTCAGAAGCAAGATGGGTCTTCCATTGACAGAATGGCGAACTGTGCAAACCCTGATCAGGCTGCGTGGATCTGTAGCCTATTTCACCAAAATTGAAAAGCATACTTATCTAACAAAGTGTACTTTGAGGGAGTAATCATTTATTTCCCCCGAAATGCATTATTTGATATATAACTAACGACTGCATATATTTGATGATTAAAAGTATGCAGAATTATTATACTGAATTTATTACAATATCACAGCCAAAGTGGCTGTGATAATTTAATTCAATATTATAAAAAATAATAAATTTATCCTTAAGTTGAACATTTCTCCCTCAAAGTGTGCGTAGCAAGATAAGTATATTTTGGGTGAAATCGGCTACTAGGGCTACACTGGTCGCATAACCCATAAGCCCCATTTCTTCAGTCACAGCCACATACGACTGGCTGCAAATACTATAATCCTAGTTTCTCTTATCCCAGCCGCAGATATCAATAATGGCGTTCGATTTCGCCCGATTCCTTACCAATTCTGACATATTCAGAGAGCTAGATGACAGTTTCATGCATAATCTTGTATACTTATCGATCTACACTGGTGTCAGAAATTGGATCTATAATACTGAGCCGGCTCTGGAATTATCACCCTTGTCGTGTCGCCGTGTCTCGCCGATATTGATTTCAAATAAATGCATTTTTGTCCGTGAATGACGTCATAATTTGACATAAATACCATAAATTCCGCATGAGCTCTGAAATTTATGTCGAATTTCGATGTTATTTGTGGAAAATATAGATGATTTTCGAAAAAAACGAAGATAGCCGAGACATTCGTGTATGGCGTGAGGTACCAAAGAACGACCTTTACTGTACGACCGGGGTTGCCCCTGAGAAGGCTGCACTTCATGGTAAACATTTCGATTACAGGTGCGGATCCAGGCGGGGGCGTGTCCGGCGCACGCCCCCTCTAAAATTGGTCAAGTTCAGATTTTAACCCATTATTTTTTCGTGGAAAGATCTGATTATTTTCTTATTTCTCACACAAAGTGTATGTTGTTACCACTCAGTTGAACCGTCTCGCCGAGACGGTTCAACTGAGTGGTAACAACATATACTTTTGATGAGAAATAACAAAAAATGCAGAAAAAATAATCTGAATTTTATGAAAATTGAAATCCACGCCCCCTCTAGACATAAATCCTGGAGCCGCCCCTGGATTATAATCACGAAAACATGAATGTCCAATAATGTTACGACCGTGTGGTACACGGGCAATAATCTGATACACACACGTCATATGAAAAAGGTACTAAATGCGTTTACAACCAGTCTATCTCATGAGTAGACTGCGTAAATACCACTATATACATTTTGTCACATATATGACTCATGCTGTTGGCTTGTGTTCTGGAAAAAATGTCATTTGCGAAATTACAAAGCGCGATCATTCTCTGAAATGGTTTAACTGTGATATAATCGCAAACTGCACATCCGCAACTTAATATCCTGAACAATCTGTATGATTCAGAGCTGGTTACGCATGCAGTGTAACATGGCTCTATACGAGAAAATCGGGCTAGTGGGTCGTCAGTCCAGTTAATTTATACTTAGTTTAACCATTTCATCACTGAATATATTACATTGACTGTTTCATGCACATTTTGGATATTCCATTCCCATGAACTGGTATTTATTTTTCATAATCTTAATTGTGATGTATACCCTGATCATGAGCCGTCTCATCAGGGGGCCGTTGCCTATGCTCAAGAAATGTAAATCCAATAATTATTTACAAGAACACATTGCTAATGTGAAATTCACAGACTATCATAATTTTGCACTTACGAACATTTTAGTCGTACGATGTTTAGTGAAACAGCCCCCCCCCTGGATCTACAGTGTTTGCAGATGTTGGCTTATGGCATGTGGGGTCGAAAGGGTTAAACGATACAACACACATTCAATTTGTTCAATTCGGCCAAGCTTTGCTTATTACATCAACTAGATTTTCCCAGTGTATACAATAGTAATACGTTAGTGTAATAAATACCTAAATGTGGCTGCTATGGAAAACATGCTAGTGGTCAGTCAATGTGCACCTTCAATATATTATACTGTGAGTATGCAATTAATATAATATATTAAACAGTCGTGTTGATTCAGTATGGTATGTATTAAACTCGTTTACTGATTTAAGAAATCAGTAAACTTGTCTAATAAATGTCATATTAACTCATCGCTTTTGTAAGATCCACTGCTTAGCGGCTAATTATATAGAACGGCCTGATCAGGCTGTGTGGAGTAATATGCAAATACGAACCAAAATTATTCGCCATCGCAATCATTTCTCCACTTTGTTTTCAAAATGGCTGCCGAAATAATAGTTTCCTTGCAATACCTGGAGCTAATTTACTTTGAAACCAATTTTACTTTACTAAACTGCCAGCATGTAGTAAATGTAGTAAATTAAAGAAGTTCCCGGATAATAAGGAAGCTAACTTGTTAGGATGGGTGGTCACGTGATTTAAGTGTTGGCTGTATATTGTCAATGATACGTATTTCTTGGAAAAAGTACTTTCCTTCCCTCCCAATCTCATACATGTACAGCCCTCCAGATAAGGAATTAGTAATTGAGTATTTTCACTCCATTATTTCTGAAGCAATTGGGTATTTCAAACTTTTAATCGGGTACAATTAATATTAAATCACACTACTGTTTACACATCAACAGACGGCAATTATTCAATAGTTTGCTTTGAAATGAAAACATGTCTTGGCATTTCATTAGAATTTTCTCCTTGGAGACAATTCTAATGAAATACCAAGATTTGTTTTCATGGAAAATAAGAAAATGCTATATTTGTGGTATGTTTATTGTTTTCTGCAGCATGATAAAGGTACCACAATTTCTTTATTATCTGGAGCTCTGCATGTATATCGTCGCACGTATCTGACTAGTTGTGAGTAGTGTTGCTGCAGAAGAGCCTGCCCATCCGTGCAGTGTGATCAGCGTGTACCGGTCACTGTTTTGTTGATGATTTAAAACACACAATACAGTAGAATCTCTCTAAACCGACACAGAGAAAACATAGTTATGCTTAATTTGTATATGTTTTACTTCCATTTATCACCATTGGTAATATACGTTCACAATCAAAGCATCCACGCTTGAATTAGGCATATGTCTGTTGGACTGTGGACTGCGAAACCTCTCTAAACCGGACACCCTGGGGTCCCCCAGGGTGTCCGGTTTAGAGAGATTCCACTGTACAATCGTGTCCGTTCCATGCTGCGGCCAGGGTGTGCTATATGTAGCTGATTAGCATAAAATAAAATAACATAATAAGCACAGTCCAAATATATTAGAAAAAAAACCCGCATCGGTTTTACTATATAACCGAACATCCCTAAAACCTCATTCCCTGCAACTTTCATGCTGTACATTTATATATATGTTGCAGAACTTACTTGTATATAAGTTGCAACCTGTCTGCACTGGATCTAAATTAAATAAAGATAGGTTCTGTTATTTCTAAGAAAATCCAAATCTCCTCTGTCCACCATAGCTTTATGAAATGTTCACCGGCTCCAGCACTGTTTAAACCACGTGACCATCACGTTCCAGTACTTGTAAAATATCCAACAAATATGCATGACTTTCGGGAGTAACAATGTATTGACATGTTTCTCAAGCAAATGTGTACATTAGTTAATCAGACTCCGCAATCAAACTTTACATGAGGCCTAAACTCATTGGGATTACTTTTTCCCGGACTATTTTTGCATACACCTTAGCGCTTCACGGCAATTTTCGTATATAAATACCATATATATGTGACATTGACTGGAGACATTGGTGTTATGGGATTTGGACCAGTGCCGCTCCTGCTCAGATAGCACGCTCCTGTAGCCTGCTAACAATTGCTATTGCTTGTTAGATGCATGCCAGGTTTCATTGATGGAATGGCGAACAGTGCAGATCCTGATCAGCCTGTGCGGATGCACAGGCTGATCTGGATCTACACTGGTCGCAACACCCATAAGCCCCATTTCTCCGGTCACAGTCACACATGAATGAGACACGCGCACAGATACAAGAACATAAACAACGACACGGTAGAAAATGCACAGCGATAAAAGCCGATTACAGAACAAAGCCAGTTTCATACGAAACTAACGTAACAAAACCCGCTGATGTTAGTTTAATGTTGGCAATAAAAACCGAAAAAGTTACCAGAAAACAGCATGCGTTCTAAGCAATCAAGGATGTCTTTACCTGTAGGTAATCCCCAAGTGTTTGTTAAAGGTACATGCCCACTCAGTAGGCACACAATGTTCTATATATCAGAGACATCATCTGAGACATTTTCTGGCAAAATAAACGTTAATTCGTCATTAATCCACGTATTGATTGGCATTATTAAACATTTTATATCAGACGCAAAAAGTCCACACTGATATCAGGGACGATAACCGTGTTTCCTTAAAATGTTAACGGACATTACTAGTTATTCTCTGTATTTAATTTTGATGTACACTGATCATACTTAATAATCTGTCGAAAATATTATTTTTTAAGGTGATTTTTCGAACTGGTGGAATAGTGACACAATTATACACTTATTTAATTCCTATAAAGAACATGTTGTGGGCAAATACCTTTAATGATTCACGAACGTAATTACAGTCGAACATCCGCGAACAACCGCCTCTCTACAACAACACTCATTCTGTAAACATCGACGTTTTATATCACAAATTGTCAACTACCTCTAGTTAACCTCCCTAGAACAGCCACCGCCCTACACCAGCCACCGCCCTACACCGCCACCTGCCTACTACAGCAGCCACCGCCCTACACCAGCCACCGCCCTACACCAGACACCTGCCTACTACAACAGCCACTGCCCTACACCAGCCACCTGCCTACTACAACAGCCATTGCCCTACAACAGCCACCGCCGTACAACAGCCACCGCCCTACAACAGCCACCGCCCTACACCAGCCACCTGCCTACTACAACAGCCACCGCCCTACAACAGCCACTGCCTACACCAGCCACCTGCCTACTACAACAGCCACTGCCCTACACCAGCCACCTGCCTACTACAACAGCCACCTGCCCTACAACAGCCACCGCCGTACAACAGCCACCGCCCTACAACAGCCACCGCTCTACTACAACAGCCACCGCCCTACTACAACAGCCACCGCCCTACTACAACAGCCACCACCCTACAACAGCCACCTCCCTACAACAGCCACCGCCTTACAACAGCCACCGCCCTACAACAGCCACCGCCCTACAACAGTCAGTTTGGTGGCTTCCCCTGGGTGGCTATCCACATATCAAACCCAAAGTTTATCCAAATTTATGAAAATTGTGAGTTATTCAGATTCTTAATAATTCACAACTTGCATATTTTGTAGTGAAAATTAACGCATCCAACCCTACACCTCTATAGCGGTGTTTGCAAACAGTGTAGATCCAGATGAGCCGGCTCGTAGCGAGCCGTCTCATCAGGATCTGCACCTTTCTCATATTTTCTTTTTAGAAAAAAAAACACACCCTTTGTATCAATGATTAGTCTGAAAATCATTTTGTGACAATTGGATATGTTGGAAAATTAACACATCAAAATCCATTCCTGTTATGTAGGGGTGAAATGGTTAAATACTTACATGTATTATTAGTCCGAGGGTAAGAGTATCACACACACACTTTTTACACTGATCAACAGTGTAGTATACAGAATGTCAGATGTCTGTATTCAAGTGGCTATATAAACAATTTACTGAACGATATAGCGAACTAAATAACCGCATCCTCCCGACATTACATTGCGTATTCACCGAATCATTTCCAGTTGCTTGCTACATACATAATCCGCTGTCGCTCGCTGCTGTAGGTATTGATACAGTAATATTAAACGTTCTCCGCTGTATGTATTGATGCAGTAATATTCAACGACGCCAATATTGCCGCCGGCGTTCGTACTTATAACATAAATATCCATATGACATGCATAATATAAGTTATATAAGTTTATAAATATGGTTAAACACGTATCTGACATGTATGTCAACAACGTGTATTGAACTATTGATGCGTGTAAAATTGTTTATTAAGCCTCACTACGCTGGAGACGGAACATGTCGTCTGCTGTTTTTCATGTTTGCCTTAATTCTTGACAAAAACCCTGTTTTGACAGCACACGAGAATCGTCTCCAGTGGAGACGATTCTCCTGCGCTGTCAAAACAGGCTTTTGTCGAGAAATATTGAAAATGTAACATTTCCAGCAGACGACAACATTTAATTCAGCGTAGCAAGGGTGAAAGGCATTCGCGTACATTACCAAGGTGCATGATCACGTGGTTACAACAACAACAACAACAACAACAATGACTGAAAGTGTTGAAAGTTCGCCCACTGTAAAGTGCTGTCAAACCATGTTTTTATTGAGAAACAGGGCACAAAATAAAACAACATCAGACGACAGTTTTCGCGATTAGCAGGCTAAGGGTTAATAGGCAACGGAAATCGATTCTTCGCAAACACGACAGAAGTTTGGACCAAAGTACCAAGACCACCAAATGCAGCTTAACAAGACGCGTTTGATGAGTCATATTTCATCAAAATCCGTTACGTAATAAGGACAAAATAAAAGAATACGTACTTTGAATCAGGGGGCTTCTGGAAGTTTCAGTAAGTGTTCTTGTTGTTGTAACCACGTGATCATACACCTTGATTACGTTGCTTGTTATAAACGCTTGAATCTGACTAATTCATTGTCGCATCCTCTCACATATAATACGTTATAAGATTTGTGTATTAATTTCAGTGGTAGTCCAACGACCAATGTCGTAAAAACAAGACCTATGTGTATGCAGTAACTCTACATTATTGGTGGGCCACCATTATTTCCTATACATGCGAGTACCAGAAAGTTTGAGAACTAATTTCA
>CM055265.1:113975497-114030503 GCA_029237695.1 Conchocele bisecta
ATGGGCGGATTCAGGGGGGTGGGGGGGGGGGGAGTACGGACCCGTTAACCATGTTAAATTCCCATAGGAAAATCGTTTTTTTCGCAATAAAATCAATATTTGATGTGAATTTCATCAAATAAGTTTTTTTTGGGGAGGGTGACTTTTTTGTTATTGATGAAAAAGTACTTACTTTTAAATATTTGTTTAGATTTAATGTGTTTAGTAGCCAAAAGTTCGCCGGCAGCAAAACGTGGAACAGACAGTAGAGTTATGTACTCAGAACTATATATGTAAATGTAGCTGCTAATTATATGATTGTGCAGTTCTGAACTACATGTAGAGTGGAACCTCTCTAAACCGGACACCCTGGGAGGTCCCCAGGTTGTCCGGCTTAGAGAGGTTTCACTGTAAAACAGGCAGCTGACTACTTCAAGACAAGCGTGAGTGGTTTGTGATCATGAACAGACATTAACATTGGAGATAAAGGGTAGTTAAACCTATCAAAATAAAGCACAACGAACCTTTCTCTGTGTCCGGTTTAGAGAGGATCCACTATAGGAATGAATGGCCTTTTTGTGGAATTTATCGGGGTATAAACTTGGAAAAGTCGCGGGAATACTGGACGAAGCGAAAAAAATTACAATTTTCGAAAAAAAAATCAAAAAAAAAAAAAGTTTTTTTTTTGATTTTTTTTCTCGAAAATTGTAATTGTTTAAGGCCTCGTCCAGTATTCCCGCGACTTTTCCAAGTTTATATCCCCGATAAATTCCACACAAAGGCCATTCATTCTTTATAATTCCAGCATTTGAAATAAATTCATCAAGAAAATGTGTTTATTTTCCGTTTTCTTAAGAATTATTTTAACTGCGCCTGACGGTTACGGAAAGTAGTTCGGCGTGGGAGTTTACTGGGATATAAATTTTGGACAGAGACTTGCTACGGGCCAATGAAATGTTAGGGAATTGTGTAAATATTTTTGTGCTGGAATTATTGATGAATTGTGTTCGATTGTGTACGTGTACAATTAGACTCGTATCAAAATGATTGTGGTGTTGCCTTCCAGCACGTCTACCTAAACGAGTACCATCAATTGTGCCGTAATATCGTGGGCCCGGCTTTACAACAACAGGGGGACACAGCCGGGTACCAGTGGCTGATGGATAAAGCAACCATGGTGCCCTACCACATTGCCAGTAGCACGAGTAGCGCCAATAACACACCCGTCCCGGCGATCAATGTTGTGATTTGTATACTCTTGTGTTATATTGGCTCGGCTGTCAGATGATATGTATGTTTTGTTGTAGGTGTCCCGCTAGGAAAAATATAGTTTTCAAAATCCGTTCGACCATACAGATTAACCGCCAATATTTTCGAACACTGTATATCCCGATGAGCTGGCTCGTAACGAGCCATCTCATCGGGATCTGCAGCGTGTCTGATTATTATTCAGATTTCGAAAAAGAAAGTGAATAAGCTTAACCCTTTCAACCCTAAGGAACTGGAATAGACTGAGATATGCTAATGTTCCGACCAATCCTACGGGCCAAACAAATGTTAGGGAATTGTGCAAATATTTTTGTGCTGGAATTATTGTAAAACAGGCAGATCAAGACACGCGTGAGTGGTTTGTGATCACGAACAGACATTAACATCGGAGAAAAAAGGTAGTTTAATCTATCACGATTAAGCACAACGAACTGTCTCTGTGTCCGGTTTAGTGAGGTTCCACTGTATATGGTTTGGGCCTATTTTGTCATGCTGGACACATGCGTGATATTCATAATCTACAAAACATACACGTGCCAAAGACAGAGACAATGTGGGCCACCTGTTCACACGCAAGTGTGGCTGTGACTGGAGAAATGGGGCTTATGGGATTTGTGCCCAGTGAGCTCTTGATCACATAGCACGCTCATGTAGCCTAATAACGAGCCATATTGCATCTTGGAAGCATGACTGGTGTTTCATTGATGGAATGGCTGACAGCGTAGATCCTGATCAGACTGTGCGGACGCACAGGCTGATCTGGATCTACACTGGTAGCAAAACCGATAAACCCCATTTCTCCAGTCACAGCCACAATCGGATTCTTATGATATCTGCGACCAGCATAGTGACAGAGACAAGCCTAGGAAACCATCAGAAGTAAGTTTGCTGTCGTCAGCTAAACGATTTGATTCTAAATATATGAGTTGGCGATTTTTGTTATAATCGAGTCGTCAAAGCCACAATTGGGTTCTTATGATATCTGTGGCCAGCATAGAGACAGAGAAAAGAGTTAACGATTCTTGTTATAATCGAGTCATATTAATCCGAATTATGCGCGTAACTACGGAGTCCCGCAGGGGACATAGAATTATTTTTTATTAATTCGTTCCGGCGAAATAACGGTTCGTTCCACGAAATAACCATTCGTTCCCTCAAGTTAACAATTCGTTCCCACGAATTAGCAATTCGTTCCCACGAAATAACAATTCGTTCCCTCGAATTGATATTTCGTTCCCTCGTTAATTTGAAGGAACGAATTGTTATTTCGTGGGAACGAATTGTTAAATTGAGGTAACAATTTGTTAATTCGTAGGAACGAATTGTTAATTCGTGGTAACGAATTGTTAAATTGAGGGAGCGAATTGTTATTTCGTGGGAACGAATTGTTATGATTTCGTGGGAACGAGTTAATAAAAAATAATTATACGTCTCCTGCTAGGCTCCGTACGTAACACTCGGGATATACACTTGTTGCAAAGTTAGCCTTGTGTAGTACATACATGGCCATATTATCAGCTGTCAGCATAATAATAAGTGTAATACAATGTACTAATATACACGTATTGTACACGACTGCATTAAAAACAAAAAATTGTCATTACACTTGGAGGTTTACATACAATAATTTTGATGGTAGCAATGATTGTTTTGGCATTTTTGGCCAATCACGCACCCGAGCTGTGACGTTACTGGATAAACGGGGCTAATGACATTTGTGACAGATCTAGCACCAGACCTGGGGCCCGTTTCACTAAACTTCGTACGACTAAAATGTTCGTAAGTGCAAAATTATGATAGTCTGTAAATTTCACATTAACAATGTTTTCCTGTAAATAATTCTTGGATTTACATTTATTGAGCATAGGCTGCATATGCAGCATATGCTCAATAAATATAAATCCATTCATTGAAATTTCCAGACGATCCTAAATTTGCACTTACGAACATTGTTGTCGTGCGAAGTTTAGTGAAACGGGCCCCTGGTCGCAAAATATAGTTCCACCAACCGACCACTTAACTCTTTCAATTACCATACAGACACAAACAAACCACATATGCAAATACTGTAGATCCAGATGTGCCGTCTCGGTACGAGCCGTCTCATTAGGATCTGCAGCATGTGTCAGTATTGTTAACTCCTGAAAAATAACAATCTGTATTTTCTAATTCATGAAATAGTCAAAGAATTAGTATGGAAACGCAAATGCTGCGCTAGTGTCTAGTAGTTTTCTATTGATCAGGTAACATTTTTGCCACATTATGCGGAATTATGACATTGTTTTCGTTGAAAAGAACGCCGACTTGCTTCCGTGACGTCATTACACTGACGTAATTCGGTAACGTTATGGATAGTCGTATCAGGTCAATGCCTGATACAGCAATATGATATCAGTCAGTACGTAATCGGCCAATACAAAGCTCGTTACCTGTAGCGTATTTCATCAGAATTGCTAAGCATACTTATCTAGCTAAGTATACTTTAAGGGAGCAATCATTTATTATTTTCCGAAATGCCTTATTTCATATAGAACTAACGACTGCATATATTTGATGATTAAAAGTATGCAAAATTATTATACTGAATTCATTACATTATCACAGCCAAAATGGCTGTGATAATGTAATACATTCAGTATAATAAAAAATAATAAATTTATCCTTAAAATTGAAAAGTTATCCCTCAAAGTGCACTTAGCAAGATAAGTATACTTCGCAATTTTGGTGAAATAGGCTACAGATAAATATGTGTGAAAAGATTACGTCACAGCCCACGTTTGTTACGTGAGGCAGTATGTGATATGACGTGAACGTACCACTATATGTCAATTTCTTTATTTCAAAATACCTGAACACTGTGCATGAACGCGAGCGGCTTGATAGACTGAGTCTGAGCTGTGCTACAGCTCAGGCTCCGGCAATCAAACCGCTTGATCGCGAGTTGGCATTGCCAACGGGTGTTCGGAAACGTTGATAATCTGGTTAAGATTAACGCAGGCGGTTGTGTGAGGGTTGTAAAAGAAATGTCGTGACGGTGCTCCCAATCGCGGTAGAAATCAGCGAGGACATAACGAACACACAGAGTATAGCTATTGACTGACGATGATTATTTGCAAATCATAAAGCAGTTAAATGCGTATTTGTATAGTCGGGCTTAACCCTCACTACGCTGGAAGCCAACATTGTCATCTGCTGTTTTTCATTTTTGCCTCAATTCTTAACAAAAAACCTTTTTTGACAGCACTTGAGAATCGTCTCCAGTGGAGACGATTCTCATGCGCTGCCAAAACAGGTTTTTATCGAGAAATATTGAAAATAAAACATTTCCAGCAGACGACAAATTTAATTCAGTGTAGTAAGGGTTAAAGGTACATGCCCACTCAGTAGGCACAAAATGTTCTTTATAGGTATTAAATAAGTGTATAATTGTGTCATTATCCACCAGTTCTAAAAAATACGAGTGCCCGCTATACAGATATAATCATTTAGTAATATTTATTTTAATGATAGCGACGCACAGTGGTATGAGGCTATTTTCATATGCAAATGAGGCATGCTATGTTTTTAATTATTTATACTAATTAAATGCGTCGTCTGAAAAACTAATATTTTCGACAGGTTATAAAGTATGATCATTGCACATCAAAAAATAAATACAGAGAATAAATAGTAATGTCCGTTAACATTTTTATTGAAACACGGTTATCTCCCCTGATATCAGTGTGGAAATTTACGTCTGATATACAATGTATAATAATGCCATTCAATACGTGAGGTAATGGTGAATGAATGTTTATTTCGCCAGAAAATGTCATATCTACAGAAATTAACAAAACTTTGTCTCCCTTTATATTATAACCTACTGTCTGTTCCAAGTTTTGCTGCCGACGAATTTTTGGCTATTAAGCACATTAAATCTTAAAAATATTATAGGAATGAATGGCCTTTTTGTGGAATTTATCGGGGTATAAACTTGGAAAAGTCGCGGGAATACTGGACGAAGGCCGGAAGGCCTCGTCCAGTATTCCCGCGACTTTTCCAAGTTTATATCCCCGATAAATTCAACAAAAATGCCATTCATTCCTTATAATTCCAGCATTTTAAATAAATTCATCAATAAAATGTGTTTAATTTCCGTTTTCTTAAGAATTATTTTAATTGCGCCTCACGGTTACGGAAAGTAGTTCGGCATGGGAGTTTACTGGGATATAAATTTTAGACAGAGACTTGCTACGGACCAATCAAATGTTAGGGAATTGTGTAAATATTTTTGTGCTGGAATTATTTAAATGTAAGTACAGTGCAACCTCTCTACAACAGCCACCCATGGGAAGACATAAAACTGGCTGTTGTAGAGAGGTGGCTGCTGTAAGGAGGTCAATGCTGACTTAAATTTGGTCGTCCGCTGATTATTTATTTTCTTCGATAATTCTCATCAAAAACATGCTTGGCAACATTTTAGAATCATTTCCAATGGAAATGATTCTAAAATGCTGTCAAAACATGTTTTTATTGAGAAAGAAGGCAAAAGCAACAGCAGACGACACTTTTCATGCTCACCAGTCTAAGGGTTAGATACAGAGGAAATCATCCATTTGGGATATAAAATAGCGGATGTTATAGAGAGGGTGTTGTTGTAGAGAGGTGACAGTTCGGGGAGGTTCGACTGTACATTTTCATCAATAACAAAAAAGTCACCCTCCCAAACAAAATTATTTGATGAAATTCCACCAAATATTGATTTTATTGCGAAAAAACGATTTTCTTATGGGGAGTCAATTTCCAAAACTTTTCGTTTTTTGTTCCTGAAGGATAAAAAAACGAACACATATGGAAATTGACTCAAAAACCTGGCGAGATGTAACTAAAAAAACAAAAGTTAGATTCTGAAAATCGGTCCACAAATAAAAAAAACATTTAAACAAAATCTATTTTTAGCCCCCATGTTAAATTCCCATAGGAAAATCGTAATGAGTAGGAATGTACCTATGAAATGGCCTATACAATGAGTTGTTATATTCACAAGAGTAGAGGTTGGCCATCACTTGGAATTAACAAATTAATGTTTCTGAAATATGTTTCTGCAAAGCGCACAGATAATTATGTCATGGAGAGCGCGCATACATGAACTACTGTGAAACCTCTACAGACCGGACACCCTGGGGAACTCCCATCCCAGGGTGTCCGGTCTTGAGAGGTTTCACAGTATATGATGCCTAATATCAATAATGCTGTATTAAACGTCGACACATGGCTATGCGGATGCGAAGGCTAACCCGGATTTCGATTGGTCGAATATATACATTAACAGCACTGCTTTTCCCATGTAATGTGTGACAATTTGATATTATGAGAACATGACTCAAGGCGCATGATCACGTGGTTACAACAACAACAACGTCGCCCACTCCAAAGTAAGTATTATTTGATATTTTCCTTAATATGCAACGGATTTTTATGAAATATGGCGCAGCAAACTCGTCTTCATGAGATGCCTTTGGTGGTTCAGGGAGTTTGGCACAGACTTATGTCGTTTATGTAATTCCTATAAATAAAATGTTGTTCCTACTGAATGGGCATGTACCTTTAATACACTGTGTTACGTGTAGTACACTGCGAAACACTATGTCAAGGTGTATGATCACGTGGTACTAACAACAACAACAATAAGTACCGATTCAAAATACGTATTCGTTTATAGTGTATTTATGACGTAACGGATTTTGATGAAATATGGCGCATCAAACGCGTCTTCAAGTTCATGAGCTGCATTTGGTGGTCTTGGGAGTTTGGCACAGACTTCTGTCGTTTTTGCGAAGAATCGATTTCCGTGTCGGTGCCAAACTCCCTAGACCACCAAATGCAGCTCATGAAGACGCGTTTGCTGCGCCATATTTCATCAAAATCCGTTGCATATTCAGGAAAATATCAAATAATACTTACTTTGGAGTGGGCGACGTTGTTGTTGTTGTAACCACGTGATCATGCGCCTTGTGACTGGGGAGTATTGAATCGCCTATGAATGACAATCGATGATAGCACTCAGTTTAAGGTAAATGCTGTTATCTCCCCTTAATGAGACTACAAGGAGCAACTATTATATAATACTGGCGTGGATAAGGCATCCGCCTAGCAACAGCTAGATAAAATATGCAAGCCTCCGCATGGGCTGGTATGAACGGTTTGGGAGCCGCCTGCTATATAAACGAGTCCTCAGTGACCTTGACCTTGGGCGGTCGAACGTGGGTCGTACTGGGAGCCTTGATAATACAATTTTAACTTACATATTTGCCTTACAAACAAGGTGATTGTAAGTCCTCAGTGACCTTGCCCTTGGGCGGTCGGACGCGGGTCGTATGCAAAGCAAACCACCATCCATAGACGCACATTGTGGCAAAATCTTATCAACATTGGTGAAGCGGTTCATGAGTTTAATATTAGGGGAAAACGTTAACAGTTTTGCCTTACAAATTTGCCTTCCAAACAAAGTGAACGAATATAAATCCTCAGACATTGACCTTGAGTTGTCTGACGTGCGTCGTATGCAAAACAAAGCACCATTCCTAGACACACAAAATATTATCAAAATCGGTGTAGCGGTTCATGAGTTATTGGAAAGCTGACGAAATATTTAGAGCTCATTCAGAATCAATTCCGCACGAGCTCCGAATATTGTGTCAACTTTCTACAGTATTTGCGAAATTAATATCAGCACCGATGATGGATGCGATCTGTGAGCATCGCCTCATTATGGTATTAAGAATTACTGCAGAAACGTATGTACATTATATCAATTGTATTGCAACATTATAAAGCAATTAAGCATCGATTTGTTTACATAAAACGAAAGACGGTAACACATGCAGGCACATTACATAATGTAAAAGTAATGATAATTTATGAGCAACGACACAATTAATATAAATTGCTGTTGTAAATTAACTACTGTCTGTTCGACATTTTTCTGCCGACGAACGTTGGCTCATTAAATCTAGAAATAATTTAAATGTAATTAATTTTTCATTAATAAAAAAAAAAATCCCCCTCCTCATCTTTCTTATTTCATTAAATTCCAACAAATATACATTTGATTGCGAAAGAACAACAACAATTTTCCTATGGAAATTTACTATAGGAATGAATGTATAAACTTGGAAAAGTCGCGGGAATACTGGACGGAAGGCCTTCGTCCAGTATTCCCGCGACTTTTCCAAGTTTATATCCCCGATAAATTCCACAAAAAGGCCATTCATTCCTTATAATTCCAGCATTTGAAATAAATTCATCAAGAAAATGTGTTTATTTTCCGTTTTCTTAAGAATTATTTTAACTGCACCTGACGGTTACGGACAGTAGTTCGGCATGGGAGTTTACTGGGATATAAATTTTGGACGGAGACTTGCAACGGACCAATCAAATGTTAGGGAATTGTGTAAATATTTTTGTGCTGGAATTATCATGGGTCAAAAACAATGTGGAGAGTGAGGAGAAGGGTCGAAAACCAAAAACAATTGGAAATTGACTCCAAAACCTGGCTTGGAAATGATTAAACTACATGTACAAATCGGTCGACACATTCCAAAATTTATTTTAAAAACTCTTTTTTAGCCCCCATGCTAAATTCCCACAGGAAAATTGTTGTTGTTTTTCGCACTAAAATGAATATTTGATGAAATTTCATGAAATAAAAAAGATAGGTAGGGAGACTTTTTTATGAATGAAAAAGTACTTACAGTTTTGTTATTGATGAAAACATATTTTTTTTAAAATATGTAATGCGTTTAACCCTTTCACCCCTAAGTAACTGAAATGGATTTTGATATGCTAATTTTGAAACCAATCCAACCATCACAAAATTATTTTCAGAATAGTCCATTTATGAAAAGGGGTATTTTCTGTTCCTAAAAATATGAAAGTTACTTTCAAAAAGTGTAGATCCTGATGAGACGGCTCGTTACGAGCCGGCTCATCAGGATCTGCACTGTTTGCATAAACCACTATAGCGGGCTTTCGGGTTCAAAGGGTTAATATCCAAAATTTCGGTGGCAGTAAAATATGAAACAGACAGTAGAGTGGAAACTCTTTTTTACACTGGACATTCGTAAGACCTCACTGCGTTTAATATGGATGTTTATTATAATTTATTTCTACTGATACTGTCTGTTTATGATTTCAAAGCACACAAACTGACTAAATTAAAATTTCGGAGCTCCAGATAAGGTACGTATTCGCGTATTTCACACACTTATTTTAGCAGAATACATTGATTATCAAGAGTGGGTGTAGAAAATACTCACAACAATGTGAGTGAGAATACGCATTGATTTTCAAATTGAGTAGTGAAACTATTGTAATAAAGTTGAAATTTACTTAGTTGAGATGCAAAAAGCAAACGCTGTTTGCTTTTTGCAGCTCAAATAAGTGAATTTTTTTTCTATCATTTATTCCACATTTAATAAGCAAGAACATTTATAATACATTTGTAAAAGTAAAATACGCATTTAATTTTAAATATGGGGGTATAATACTCTTAAACACAAAACTTATCTGGAACTCTCAGTAAGTCTGGAGTACTCATATATCCGATTTATAGTCACTGCAGAAGTCTTTAAACCGGACACAATAGGAACCTCCCGTGGTATTCTGTTTAAAGAGGTTCCACTGCCTATCATGTTGCGTTACTGTGAATACATAGATATGAGAGTGACTGGAGAAAAGGGGCTTATGACATTTGTAGTCAGACTAGCTCCTGATCTGCTGCACGTAGTTAAACCCGTTGCATAGTAACGAGTGAGAAGCGAGTTGCGGGCAGTAACTCTGCGAAACTCCCGTACCGTCCGTGTATGTCTGCAATCAATATACAGTGAAACCTCTCTAAACCGGACACCATGGGAGGTCCCCAGGGTGTCCGGTTTAGAGATGTTCCACTGTGAAACAGACCGATGACTACTTCAAGACACGCGTGGATGCCTTGCGATCATGAACATACATTATCATTGCGGGTAAATGACAATGAAACATATACAAATTAAGTACAACTGACGTGTCTATGTGTCCGGTTTAGAGAGGTTCCACTCTATTTTATTGTCTGAGCCTGGCATGTAGAACAGCTCAGGCTCAGTCAATCAAGCTGTTTGATCACAATATGCACGTATTTTCAAATATAGAAATTGATAAATATTGGCAAACATGTAGCACTGTATCAGTGCGAATACAGCATTTCGTTATCTGACTGCTTGTATTTGGTCAATGCCCATCTAGGTCACTAATAAATAGAAAATACCAAGCAGGGCCCGGTTGTTCAAAACACCAGTTAGCTTAACGGACTGTTAAATCCTTAACGGACTGTTAAATCCTTAACTGAATGGTTAAAATCTCTGTTAAACAGAGATTTTAACCATTCAGTTAAGGATTTAACAGTCCGTTAAGGTAACGGATGTTTTGAGCAACCGGGCCCTGGTGTCTTTGATATATCAAGTTTATCCGGCATGGCTAGGAAACGCGTAGGAATTCCGAGGCTTGGCGATGAATTCCTACCGTTTCCGAGCCGAGCCTGATCAACTTGATATCAAAAGACACTAGCATGGTATTATATTTATCAGGTAACGGTTTTTGCTACATAATGAGCAATTGTGACGTTGATTTCGTTGAAAAGAACGTGGACTTGTTTCCGTGACGTCATTCCATTGACGTAATTCGGTAGCGTCATGTGACGCCGTTCGACCAATGAAACGTTAGTTTTCAATTTATTGTAACCTCGATATTCGTATCATGGCAATGCCTGTTATCAGTCAGTATGTATTCGGCCAATACAAAGCTCGTTACTCGTTGTCTGATAAATTATAATACCGGTATACTCATCTGAACCCCGCTCTGGAATTTTAACACAGATAAGCCCCATTTCTCCACTACTGTCTGCTTCACGAAACCTGCCCAAATGTTGTGGCTATATATACAATGCAAACACAATATTTTTTCAGGTATGGAAGGTGTTTGAGCCAATTCCCACCCTTAAATGTAAGCCGAATCGAAATATTGTTTTCGATACTATTATCAAAAGTTAAGAATGAACCTTATTTTTATTTCGTGCAATTTGGTCACATATCGACTTTATTACGAAAAAAAAATTTCCCCATTATAGACATCTTCCCAGAGCCTGGAATTTAACATGGGGATTTTTTTTCTAATTTCTGAAATAGTGGATTTTCATAGTTAGATCATTTCTAAGCTACCTAGCAAGGTTTTTATATTTTCGTTTGTTTTGTACTCCTGCCACAGCTCCACCACATCCTTTACCCCCATGTTAAAGGTACATGCCCACTCAGTAGGCACAACATGTTCTTTATAGGAATTAACTAAGTGTATACTTTTGTCAATATTCCACCAGTTCTAAAACTTACGCGCGGTGGTATCAGGCTAATTTTCATATGCAATTTTTTAAAATTATTTATACTAATTAAATACGTCACCTGAAAAGGTAATATTTTCGACAGATTATAAAGTAGGATCATTGCACATCAAAAAATAAATACAGATAATAAATAGTAATGTCCGTTAACATTTTAAGGGAACACGGGTATCGCCCCTGATATCAGTGTGGACATTTACGTCTTGATATAAAATGCATAATAATGACAATCAATGCTTGGGGCAATGGTGAATGATTGTTTATTTGCCAGAAAATGTCTCAGATGATGTCTCTGATATATAGAACATTTGGTGCCTACTGAGTGGGAATGTACCTTTAAATTCCCATAGACAATCAACTTTTCGTAATAAAATCAATATTTGACAAAATTTCACGGAATAAAAAGAAGGCTTCTTCTTAATTTTTTATATTTTTTTGCAATATTTATAGGGCCGGACAATTTGGGCAGTTTCGTGAAACAGACAGTAGGTTCAAACTCGAAGAAAGGGCTGTACTGTTTGCCATTCAATCAGCGAAAAGTATTTATATGCGCTTATATAAGGAATGAATGTCCTTTTTGTGGAATTTATCGGGGTATTCCGGCCTTCGTCCAGTATTCCCGCGACTTTTCCAAGTTTATATCCCCGATAAATTCCACAAAAAGGCCATTCATTCCTTATAATTCCAGCATTTGAAATAAATTCATCAAGAAAATGTGTTTATTTTCCGTTTTCTTAAGAATTATTTTAACTGTGCCTGACGGTCACGGAAAGTAGTTCGGCGTGGGAGTTTACTGGGATATAAATTTTGGACAGAGACTTGCTACGGGCCAATCAAATGTTAGGGAATTGTGTAAATACGTTTGTGCTGGAATTATCTAACAATATAGATATCGATCAGACTGCATGTATACACGTATACTAGCAGATCAGGAGCGAGATTGGCCACACATTTCACAAGCACATTTCTTCAGCTACTGTCACAAATGCGCTGGAGGTTCTGAGAAATGGAAAATCAAAAATCCATTTGCCTTACACTTATATTTTGTTATCTTTGTGAGCCTTCGACCTAGTTACGCTGCCAAATCGATGTACACTCCAACGTGTACAGTGATGTAATCATCACGGTGCATTGAAGGCAAATATGTTATGACAGCAATAACGGAAGAGAGGCCAATTATGACCCCTTGAGACGGGCTATTGGGCAAGCAATCTATTGCAATGAATTCGCTCTACAAAAATTAGCATTGGCGATATTTTCACGACAGCTATCGTATACACAAAGAACAACAAGAAATTGGCAGGTCTTTCGAACCACAGGTGGCAGACTCGGACCTACGACCCAATACTTGGCTCATTTGGAAAACGTTATCCCACCCACCCATTTCCATACAGTATATATTACAGCCTTTTCCAAGGTAGACAAGAGTTTGTGAAAATGCCATAGGCAGGCTTAATTTCGAGCTCACTCAAACACAGCAAGTTTCGATTTCTTTTCTGCTGATTTACATCTGTGGCAATATATTAATGCATTAGGTCCACAAATATTATAGGAATGAATGGCCTTTTTGTGGAATTTATTGGGGTACAAACTTGGAAAAGTCGCGGGAATACTGGACTAAGCGATAACAAATTACAATTTTAGAAAAAAAATCAAAAACAATTTATTTATTTTTTGATTTTGTTCTCGAAAATTGTAATTTTTTAAGGCCTCGTCCAGTATTCCCGCGACTTTTCCAAGTTTATATCCCCGATAAATTCCACACAAAAGGCCATTCATTCCTTATAATTCCAGCATTTGAAATAAATTCATCAATAAAATGTGTTTATTTTCCGTTTTCTTAAGAATTATTTTAACTGCGCCTGACGGTTACGGAAAGTAGTTCGGCGTGGGAGTTTACTGGGATATAAATTTTGGACAGAGACTTGCTACGGGCCAAACAAATGTTAGGAAATTGTGTAAATATGTTTGTGCTGGAATTATTATCCTGTGATATTAGGCATATCGGACGTGTGACCAGTGTAGCTCCTGATCATACAGCACACTCCTGTAGCCTGACAACGAGCTATATTGCCTGTAAGAAGCATGCCGAGTGTTGCATTGATGGAAGGGCGGACAGTGTAGATCCTGATCAGACTGTGCGGATGCACAGGCTGATCTGGATCTTCACTGGTCGCAAAACTGATAAACCCCATAGTACCAGTCAGGAACATATACGATTTGGGATATCTGGTGTTTATTTTGATAACCAGTATTCTACACCATTTTACTTAGTTCTGAGTACATAACTCTAATTACATTTCATTACACTGCATTACATAAGAGTTATGACGGCGTAGTCTTTCCAAATGTGCGTTTGAAGCGTTCTTTGTTTACATTCTACTTCGAGGAGAGTGACCTAAGAATTTTGCTAATACACATTTTACTAGGTAAGTTTATAGTAATACTTTTGTATCATATTGTAGAATTGTCTCTCAATAACAATATAGCGAAAAATGAACGTCAACGTCCTGCAGGTTCTTTCTATATTTTAGTTCGGCATGGGAGTTTACTGGGATATAAATTTTGGACAGAGACTTGCTACGGACCAATCAAATGTTAGGGAATTGTGTAAATATTTTTGTGCTGGAATTATATTCACTTTAAACATCTGTATTTAGTACATTGTTAGTTACACGCATTTTAGCTACCAACGTCGCAGAGGAATTTCTCTGTTCGAAACAATCCCACACAAACCGCTTCACGCATCACCACCTGGTTGGTTGAACAAATATAGAAGTATTTATGATACTCCAGTTCGGGGTTTCCCGTGACGTCATCGGCCCGATTTGACACGTAATTTATGCTTCCACAGTCCACTAAAATGTGTGACATTTATTCGGACATACAATTATCGCCCGCCTTTGCTAAAAGATGATGCTTGAAATTAATATATTTGAAGATCTAAGACATTTATCGATTACTAATATTTGAAGACCTAAGACATTTATCGATTACTAGAGATATGAGTCAGTAGAAAAATCGAAATGTGTGGTGTTTGAGCGGGCCCGAAAATACGGCATTTTTGCGAAGCTGTTTCTTACCTTGGAAAGGCTGTAAGGTATAGTACATGTATATGGACATGGGTGGCTGGGGTAACTTTTACCAAATGAGCCAAGTATTGAAGACGATTCGAAAAGACACCAATTTCGCATGTTGTTCAATAATATATTGACTATGTTGAACGATACTTCATAAGCCACAACACACTCTTCCATCGTTTCGGCCTTATGCATTTACAAGGTGCATGCTCACGTGGTTACAACAACAACAACAATGGCTGAAAGTGTTGAAAGCGCGTCCACTCCTAAGTAAGTATTATTTGATATTTTCCTTAATATGCAACGGCTTTTGATGAAATATGGCGCAGCAAACGCGTCTTTATGAGCTGCATTCGATGGTCCCTGGAGTTCGGCACATACTTATGTCGATTTTGCGAAGAATCGATTTCCGTGTCTACTGACACGGAAATCGATTCTTTGCAAAAACGACAGAAGTTTGGACAAAAGTACGGAGACCACCAAATGCAGCTTAACAAGACGCGTTTGATGCGCCATCAAAATCCATTACAAAATAAGGACAAAGTAAAAGAATAGTGAGGATTACGTACTTGGGATCGGAGGGCTTCTGGAAGTTCGAGTATTTGTTGTTGTTGTTGTTGTTGTAACCACGTGATCATACACCTTTCATTTAGCAGGGAAATAGTTGGGTATGAAACGTGGAAAGAGTGGGTTCGTGGTTTAAGTATCGTTGAAAGTATCATAATAAAGCTTGTTCAATACTAGTAGCATTGTGCACGGTATTTATGAGCAGTGTCCCGCTCACTCTCGTTTTACTCCCGTGTATAGCTATATTGTTCTACTGTCTGTTTCACGAAACCTGCCCAAATTTGACGGCTATATAAACCACAGGTAACGGGAAAAAAAATCACATGACGGTGTATATATATAGATATCTATACCAGTATCTATACCAGTAACAACAGACTATCAGATTGGTTGTTCCCATCACCTGTGATATAAACAATGGAAAAACTAATTTTCTTTTGATATTAAATTTTATCAAAATTTATGAATTAATCTATTTTTTATTTCATGAAATTTGTCAAATATTGATTTTATTACGAACAATTTAACATGGGGGAAAATGAGGTGGATGAGCTGTGGGAGGAGTAAAATAAACATTTTGGAATTTAACTCCGAAAACTGGCTAGATAGTTTGGTTTTTCTGAAATTCGAAAAATGTCCCCATGTTAAATCCCCATAGACATCTTCACTCTGTGAATATGTCTATGGGGATTTAATATGGGGAAATTGTTTTTTCGCAATAAAATCAATATTTAACAAAATTTCCCGAAATAAAAAGAAGGCTCATTCCTCAATTTTGCTTTAATTTAATAATATCGAAACAAATATTGTTTTTGCTATATAAGTCGTAAAATTTGGACAGGTTTCGTGAAACAGACAGTAAATATCCCAGCAACAACTGGAACAATTCTGATGTAATAAAACGTAGATACCACGGGCAATTTCATACCGTTTATTTAACCATTATTTAACTGATTATCGTGAAATAATGCACGAGCGATTGGGTCCTTACGCTAAATAGACGAATGACCTGGTTAAATAAACATTTTCTTGCATTTCACACGTGGAAAAATGTGAAATTGAACCGGGTCTATGTTACACATCGTATTATTGCAGTAACTTTCTTGTAACCTAATCACATTGATTGATCATTTCCCGCCTGAAAGACTGGAACTAACGCTTCCACTGCTAGTCAACTTTAATTTGGTCTCCATTGAGCTCGACATATCACCGAAAATTGACTGGTCCACACTTCCTCTTTGCGCAGTAATATGTTCCAAGCTGGGATGATGAGATACAGCGCCATCTTTCGCCGATTCCGGTTCATCCAACGCCATGTGATCGCTGTCAAGCTTTGTCACGTGTACAAAACAACATGGCTGCGAAATTTCCGTCTTCTTGGGTAGTTTTATTTTCCGCTTCTTTTCCCGCATTGATTTGGATTTCTTAATCCTACCGATTTTCAGTAAGTCATCGTTTGGATCCGAAGTGAATTTATACATGTGGTTAAAGAAGTTTAACGCCGCTTTGCCGTCGTCAAAGCTGAGTCCGGCGAGCTTCGTGTGGTCCGTGGATACATGGAGCGTGTGGAAGTTGGGACTGGGCGCCTTGTAGCCCGTGAGGTTGCTCACCACCTCCTTCCACAGCGTGAAGCCCGTGCCCTTCTCGGCAATGATGATGTACAGCTTCCTGGCACGATGGTGCTCCCCGGAGTCCAGTATCATCAACGGGATCCCGGTACACGAGAACTTCCACGGATGGTTGGACATGGACGATCGTAACGAACCGAAATACAGGTTTGCTAAGCACGCACACAGGAAGACCTCCGTCTTGTGGCCGCGGTAGAATGTCTCCACCTGCAGCAGATCCTGCTCTGTAACACCCTCCTGGAACTTGTTATGTGGTAGAGAGTCCGGAAACGCGGAGTATATGTCTTTAAACGTGGGCGATTTGACGGATGCGCTGCGAATCAGGCGTCCTATCGAGTCGTATTTCTCACTAATCCGTCTAACCCCTTCGTCGTTACTCACACTACCGCCGTCATCCGTATCGCCACTACTGCTATGGACCAACCTGTTTTCTGAAGAACAAAGTTCCGAGTCGGAGAACACTTCTCGCTTGTCCTTAAGCGAGTGTTCCGGAGAATCAATCGTGTCTCCGTTCACTTCTGGAATGGACGTATGTGCACTTAGTGCAGCTTGTTTTATCAATCCAGCGTTTGCGTTTAGCACACCAGCTAGTGCGTGAAGACCGGCATGTGTGTTGCTTAGGACATTTGAGTGTCTGTTTACTCCGGTGTTTCTAGTTGCTACTTCGCTGTTCAAGTCCGGTTCTGTATTCACTGCGTCGGGATGTGCGTTTAATCCACCATGTGTCGTTATTGCACTAGCGTTTGCGTTTACCGCACTCGCGTTCAATATCAGAATATCATCATCCATGGGTGGCGGACTAGGCAAATTGTCATCGATGTCTGTTGGAGTGCCAGAGTTTGTGTTAATCACACCAACATGTATGTTAGGTACACAGGTGTTCGGTTTTGGTACGCCGAGCTTAGTGCTCTGTGAAACGGTGTGTAGGTTTACATTGGTAGTGTGTGAACTCACGTTGCTGCTCACTCCGCCCGGGTTCGGGATCATACCCGCGTTGGAAACCCTGTGCTTCAACATTGTTAGCCCTCGAGCAATTTCACGTACGTGTATCAGCTCTTATTCGTCTCCTACAAATATGAACGGTATTTAATTACATGTACCATGACTCCGTTAACGTTCGTCGGTTATATACAGTCAAGGGACACCATTATTTACCACCCTGTTACCAAATTCGAGGTGTATGATCACGTGGTACTAACAACAACAACACGTACCCATTAAAACTACGTATTCTTTCATAGTGTCCTTACTACGTAACGGATTTTGATGTAATATGGTGCATCAAACGCGTCTCGTTAAGCTGCATTTGGTGGTCTCTTGATTTTCGCCCAAACTAGTCTGCGCCAAACTCCCTAGATCACCAAATGCAGCTCATGAAGACGCGTTTGCTGCGCCATATTTCATCAAAATCCGTTGCATATTAAGGAAAATATCAAATAATACTTACTTTGGAGTGGTCGACGTTGTTGTTGTTGTAACCACGTGATCATGCACCTTGAAATTGTCTAATGTGGTTACCCTGTCATTGCAAATGCGCTGTGTGCTATTTATAGACATGTAACAGAAAGTCTTAATTTACATCATAGTATGACATCATAACTCACTGATCACATGACATAAAAATGGAAGCTGTGCACTTACTGTAACCAAGGGTAACACTGTGTTCCATTAATGGCTTCCAAACAAAATGCATTGAGTAGTGAAGTTCGAAAAGTAATCATAACTTCTTACGAGTCTGGCTAAATTCAGTCAAAATTGGAAATAATATTTAATATACCACGGTCCACTATTAATATCATCATAAAGAAATTTAAAGAGTTTGGAACTGTAGAAAATAGACCAAGAAGAGGCAGGAAGAAATTGTTTACAGACATGGATAACAATCAACTTTCAGGTGTTGTAAAACAGAACAGAAGGAGATCACTCCATGATATTACCAGCATAATTAATGAGGGTAAGGACAATAATTTATGTATTAAAATTCTTCAGAGAAAAATCCATGATTTGGGGTATAAGCGGCGTGTTGCCATGAAACGGGTGGTGGTGAGGCACGCCAACAAGAAAAAGCGTGTGACGTGGGCTAAAGAAAGAAGGAAATCGACAATTGATGAACACTGGAGCAAATGGATATTTAGTGATGAAAGTCAAATTGTAATTGGTGCAAATAACCGTGTACTTATCTGGAGAAAGGGCTCCGAAGTCAACAATCCCCAGCTTGTGTGCGAACCTCCTATGAGGGTGAGTCAGTTTGATGGTGTGGGGATGTATTTGTTATGAAGGTGTCGGAACATTAACACATGCAGAAAGTAACATAAATGCTACTAAATATATTGAAATACTTACCCAACAGAGCCCGTTCAGTGAATGAATATTTATCCCGTCAACACAGTGTGTATGTGCCGTGAAACACAGTGCCGTGAAACATTTTTGATATCCAGTCAATACTATTTTTGCATTTTAAAGCCATTTTTAGGTGTTGACGGGATAAATAGAATAGTAGGTTAGTGCCGTGAATGGGAAAAAATATCTGGCGCGGCACGGAAACGGGATGTGCTCGGCAGAGCCTCGCCCATCCCGTTTCCTGAGCCTTGCCAGATATTTTTTCCCATTCACGGCACTAATCTACTATTCTCTATATAGAAACAAACAACATAAACAACACAACGTGGCCAGCACAGTCCCCAGACATAAATCCTATGTAAAATAGTTAGCTGAAACTAAAAAGAGACATAGAACCTTCTGCAGAGAATATCCATACCAACTCCACACCTAACTCATTTGTGTTGTGCGACGTGCCTCGGAAAACATCCAACAAGACTATGTTAGAAAACTGTACCAATCCATTCCAGTACGTCTGTCAGAAGTAGTCAGAATGAAAGGCAATCTGAACAAATATTAAGGTACGATTTCAATCTGCTACAACATAATGACCACATATGTACCAGGTTCATTTTCATTTTGAAAGTGGTGAATAATTGTGTCCCTTGACTGTACATTAACCATTTCAACCCTATACAAATGGCACAGATTGATTCGTACTACATTTATATGCAGTTGTTCAATTAATTCATTAATGCTATGACGAATACTTTTTTAATCTGACAAAATAGTGACAAAATACTGTAGATCTTGATGAGACGGTTCGTCACGAGCCGGCTCATCTGGATCTGCAGTGTTTACCCATGTTGGCTTTATAGTTGACGACGTTAAGGTACAAGGTGTATGATCACGTGGTACTAACAACAACAACAAGTACCGATTGAAAGTATGTATTATTTTATAGTGTCCTTATTACGTAACGGATTTTGATGAAATATGGCGCATCAAACGCATCTTGTTAAGCTGCATTTGGTGGTCTCTGTATTTTGGCCCAAACTTCTGTCGTTTTTGCGAAAAATCGATTTCCTTGTCTCCGACACGGAAATCGATTCTTCGCAAAAACGACATAAGTCTGTGCCAAACTCCATAGACCACCAAATGCAGCTCATGAAGACGCGTTTGCTGCGCCATATTTCATCAAAATCCGTTGCATATATATGGAAAATATCAAATAATACTTACTTTGGAGTGGGCGACGTTGTTGTTGTTGTAACCACGTGATCATGCACATTGAGGTATAGCGTTCTGAATTGTAATCGTAAACTAGAAAATGTAGTCTGTCGACGCATTTAGGGGTGCCTATTTTAAAAATTCTTACAAACACTTTAAAAAAAAACCCCAGAGAAACGGACGGACCGACGATCAGTAGCGAGGGTAATTGTATTAATGTGGAAGGATGTATCGTTATTAAGTAATGCATGTGTGCAATATGAAGATATTAGCTGGATGCAAACATAAAGTATACTTAGGTGATTTGAGAAACTGTTACAAAAACTTTCAAAAAAATAAACAGACAGACGGACGGACGTCGATAAGCAGCGAGGGTAATTGTATTACTGTGGAAGGATGTATCGTTACTAATGGATGTATGCAATATGAAGATATTAGCTGAAGGCAAACAGAAATAATATATGATTTGAGAAACTCTTACAAACACTTTCAAAAAATAAACTGACGGACCGACAGACAGACAGACGAACAGACAGGGCGAAACCTATAGGGCAGCACCGATTCTCGGCGGGGCCCTAAATATGTATTCCATGTATAATCCCCATATGGAAAAACACTGCTACCTTTGACTACATGAATCACTTTGCCTATTACGCAATATCGCTGTCTTTATTCCATATATAACACATATATAAGGGTCAGCCAGGTCTCCAGAATTGATGTTCCACAGATCTCCCGCGGCGTATTCAATAATGACACCACACAGCCAATTCCATGCAGTGCAGCGCGCTTTCACTAGTCAGCGACATTCAATTACGCGAATAATCCGAATCAATTGACACTAGAGAATTTGATGTTGAATATATATTTCACGTAGCCTATCAATATTACCACACTGTCAGAGGACCCGTCTGGCAACCAGTAGCCTATTTCATAAACATTGCAAAGTATACTTTTCTAGCAAAGTATACTTTGAGGGAGAAATTTTCCATTTTTGGATAAATTGATTAATTTTTATTATACTGAATGTATTACAAAATGGCTGTGATAATGTAATAAATTCAGTATAATAATTCCGCATAGTTTTAATCATCAAATATATGCAGTGGTTAGTTCTATATGAACTAATGCATTTCGGGAAAAATAAATGATTACTCCCTCAAAGTATACTTTGCTAGATAAGTATACTTTGCAATGTTTGTGAAATAGGTTTACAGACACACGTACAATAATCCACCCTATACGATATTCAGAAATGAACCAATCATCACCCTGTACGAAAGTCGAAAAAGAAACAAAACGTACCGGTACAAGAATTCACCTTGTACGGAAGTCACAAATGAATGAAACAGTTTACACTGTACGGAAGTCACAAATGAATGAAACAGTTAACCATGTACGGAAGTCACAAATTAATGAAACAGTTAACCCTGTACGATGGGACGTCGTAAATGAATGAAACAGTTTACCCTGTACGGACGTCACAAATGAATGAAACAGTTAACCCTGTACGGAAGTCACAAATGAATGAAACAGTTAACCTTGTACGGAAGTCACAAATGAATGAAACAGTTAACCCTGATGAAACAGTTTACCCTGTACGGAAGTCAGAGATGAACCAAACGGATATAAATTTCTTCAACATCTGTGTTTGTACAACATCCAATGGTGTCGGGTTGTTATCACAACAAGCGGTTGGCAATATTATCCAAGCAATTCCATATGCTTTTAGCTACCTGTACGAAACTATTATTCCATAACCCGACCATTGGAATGGCAAAACATGCATACAGTGCGCTCAGCAAATTATCTAGGAATACAATAAGAAGCGAGTGATCCTATTCACACTAACATACGGAGCACCGCAGGGGACATTATTTTTTATATTAATTCGTTCCCACGAAATAGCAATTCGTTCCCACGATATAACAATTCGTTCCCTCGAATTAACAATTCGTTCCCGTGGGAACGAATTGTTATTTCGTGGGAACGGATTGTTAAATTGAGGGAACGAATTGTTCATTCGAGGGAACGAATTGTCATTTCGTGGGAACGAATTGTTATATCGAGGGAACGAATTGTTAACTTGAGGGAACGAATTGTCTTTTCGTGGGAACGAATTAATAAAAACAAGATGTCTACGTCCCCTGCGGGGCTCCGTACTAACACAGGAACTAAATAGCTTTTCTAGAAAGTTTCAATTCATAGCATTCCGTACTGCTGGCATTTAACGTACGTGTAGTTATGTGTAGTTACATCACACTGCATATTGCTCAGATGTTTAAATTCCCCTTCCGTCCCTGTATTGTCGTTTTCGCGGTAACTGTCGTGTTCATCAGTTCCATTCAAACACAGTTGGTACTCCAACCTGCCAAAACACAAACACATGCATGTACATACATTTCTACATAGCAGAACACATGTACAGTGAAAACTCTCTAAACCGGCCACCCTGTGGGATACCCAGGGTGTCCGGTTTAGAGAGATTCCATGGTAATCTGGTACATAGAGAGCCTGCAAAATACAAGCACATGAATGAACATATATTTCTTTTCATTCTATCTGTACTTTCGTTGTTTCCCATTGAAACACAATGCAACGCAAGACGTTAATATTGTTTCCATATTGACGTCTCGTGAGTTCATATTGGTCAGTGCCCGAACTACGCTTCACCTCGCGAAATAGTTCTTTCTAAATCACCACTAATGTGTTTATTTTATTTACATTTTGTATATTATTTGAAGCGAATATAAATTGCGAATGGTGTACGTATATAATAAAAAGGTTATTTGACTTGTACGTGTATATATGCCACTCGTTCCGCCGCGCAACGATATTGCACGCTGCGGTACTCGTGCATATATCTACATACAAATCAAATAGCCGATAAATATGGCAGTACATTTGTACAGTGAAAACTCTCAAAACTGGTCTCCCTGGGAGGTTCCCATGGTGTTCGGTTTAGAGAGATTCCACTAAGCAGGACAGCAGGTTATCGTTACCACTGATTGTTACACCCACACCAAATGCATCTTGCAACTCCGTTTGCTTATTGTTTTGCCACTGATTGTTTTAACCACGCCGTGTACATCCCAATACCAGAAGCACCAACAGATTATGCAACCAGTTACCAGACACACGGATATTGGGCTACGTCACATAGGGCACACTTGTAGTGAAGCACGATGACATTAACCCTTTGAACCCGAAAGCCCGCTATATAGGTTTATGCAAAAAGTGCAGATCCAGATGAGCCGGCTCGTAACGAGCCGTCTCATCAGGATCTGCACTTTTTGAAAGTAATTTTAATATTTTTGAGAACAAAATATATCCCCTTTTCATAAATGGACTAGTCTGAAAATCATTTTGTGACGGTTGGATTGGTTGCAAAATGAAAATATCAAAATCCATTCCAGTTACTTAGGGGTGAAAGGGTTAAATGTACATGCCCACGTGCCAGGTTATAATATAGGGAAGCATATTTTTGTCATCCATTCGTTAGATACATGTATGGCATTGTTCGGACAAACTAAAGAGTTATTCACCATTTCCCGACGATATAATTGGCATAATTATACTTCGTATATCAAACATGAATTTCCATACTGATATCATAGGCGATAACCGTGTTTCCTTAAAATGTTAAACGGACATTATTATATTTATTCTCTGTATTTATTTTTTGATGTGCAATGATCATACTTCATAATCTGTAGAAAATATGATTTTTTCAGGTGACGCATATAATTAGTATAAATAATTAAACAAGAGGGCCATGATGGCCCTAATTCGCTCACCTGACTCCATGAACACTAGAGGAGAATGTGACAGTGAGTTCATGTGTTTTAAAAAAATTGTGCTATTTTTAGATGGCGGTCATCTTGGATTAAGCGATGACTCTCATTTTACCAAATCTGAAAATGCTTCACCCAAGGATCTTAACTTCCTATGAAGTTTGGCCAGCATCGGCCATGTGGTTCCTGAGAAAAAGAAGTTCAAAATCTTGAATAAATGGACCTTTTGGTGGCCATCATGGATGACATAATCATCCGATTCCGACAAATATTGCACCAGAGCAATCGCCTCATCGATACCTTCAATTTGATATATGACATGGCCATATCCGGTCAAAAATAAAATTTGACCCTAATTTGACCCCACGGGCCACGCTCATTTTTGACCCCGGGGTCACCATTTTCACAAATTTGAAAGAGCATTGTAAATCGATCATTCCTACCAAGTTTAGTCGAAATCCGGCTGGCGGTTCATGAGAAGAAGATTTTTTAAGAATTTATGCTATTTTTAGACGACGGCCATCTTGGATTAGCAATGACCTCCATTTTAACAAATCTGAAAAGGCTTCACCCATGGACAATAATTTTTAAGTTTGGCTACCATGGGCCAAGCGGTTCATGTGAAGAAGAATTTTGAAATCTCTAATAAAAGAACGACCTTTTGACATTTCGGCGGCCATCTTGGATGACATAACCATCCGATTTCGACAAAAAATGCACCAGAGTGATCGCCTCATTGATACCTTCAAATTTATATATGACATGACCATATTCAGTCAAAAATAAAATTTGACCCCAATTTGACCCCACGGGCCACGCCCATTTTCGTCCCCAGGGTCACCATTTTAACAACTTTGAAAGAGCATTGTACATCGATTATTCCTACCAAGTTTTGTCGAGATCCGGCTAGCGGTTCTTGAGAAGAAGATTTTTGAAGAATTTGTGCTATTTTTAGACGGCGGCCATCTTGGATTACGTAACGACGTCATTTTAACAATTTTGTAGTCCCCCTACCTACATGTAAGGACCATGACCATGAAGTTTGGTGACTATAGGCGCAATGGTTATCGAGAAGAAGACGTTTGAAAATGTTCACGGACGACGGACGGACGGACGGACACATTGCGGTAACAATAGCTCACATGAGCTTCGCTTCGCTCAGGTGAGCTAAAAATATCATGCCTCATTTGCATATGAAAATACCCTGATACCACCGCGAGTCACTATCACTAAAATAAATATTACTAGTCTAAATAGAGGATATTCATATTTTTGCAACGAATATGACATATATGTTCATCTCGTGGTGTGAAATGTCCATATTTCACATTTCACATTTCACACCACTCGATGAACATATATGTCATATTCGTTGCAAAAATATGAATATTCTATTTATTATATACCGCTCCATGGAAATTAGCAGTTTTTTAGACTGTACATGTATACGGTAATGAATGTGTATTTGCAGCCTATTTGCGCTGTTTTCTTTCTAAATACAGAATATGAATATAGATAGCGGAAGTAGTCGTATTTTCACCGGAAGTTGTTTATTTCATCGATGAGAACATATGACTTTTATTTACATAGTATAACTATGAATTTCATGGGTAGGTATATAATAAATGATTACATCTGTATAGCGGCCACTGTGCAATTTTCGGAACTGGTGGAATAGTGACACAATTATACACTTATTCAATTCGTATAAACAACATGGTCTGCCTACTGAGTGGGCATGTACCTTTAATCACCACTGACAATAACCATCAACTTGGCTTTTATAATCTTTGTGCTCAGAGACAGCAATACATTTTTGCCAACTAGTCAAACAAACATCTTATCTCTGTCTGACTCAACTGTTTAAATCATCATTGCATAACTGACGTCATTTTGTGGCTGGGTTTACTAATGACGTTGGCACCACTGCCAAAATCCAAGGTAACTGGGCCGGAAGCCGAGAAAATGGACCTTTATGGCATATGAAACCAGTATAGATAATTGTCATATTGTACAGTTATAGAGACAGATTATGATCTAACGGTTTTCAAGCTACTCGAGTCGTTGAATCGCGACCAGCGTAGCCCCAGATCAGACTGCGCATCCGCGCAGTCTGATCTGGGGCTATGCTGGTCGCGTGTACTGTAAGCTCCATTTTATCAGCCAGCGGCCCAAGTTACTAAACAGTCTTGATCACAAACCAACAGTTGCTATGGACAAGTCACCGACTGATAAAAACGGCCTTAGTATATGCACTATAAAGGGAGATCCTGCTCATCAATGTGTAGCCACATCGTCAATAGACGGATCAACTTGCAATTGGTATTAATGGAGGTAAAGAACATAGAGAACATGTAGACAAAATGGCAACCATTGTCGATCCTGATCTGAATGCGCATTCTGATATAAATATGGCTAGGCTGGATACATACGTCGTATATACATTTTATCCAAGCCGGTATTCATTATTACATGTATATGTATGGAAGCGTCCTGGTGCCAATGCTAAACATTATCGATCTCTTAATTAGGAGATACTAATTCCTAATTAGGATATATTAAGTCCTAATTAGGAGACACTATCTCCTCATTAGGAGTTAGTATCTCCTAATTAGGAGATATATTATTTTAGCATCGGCACAGATAGTAAGTCCTAATTAGGAGATAGTAATTCCTAATTAGGAGATAGTAAGTCCTAATTAGGAGATACTAAGTCTTAATTAGGAGATAGTATTTCCTAATTAGGATATAGTTAGGAGATAAAACATATTTTAGCAATGACACAAGGACGCTTCCATATAATTATATGAGTATGTGCTGTATTACGTATATATATTGCATGTACAAGTACGATTTGAGATAGTATAGAATATACCCTTTGATGTAGCATTTGCAATAGAAAATTTGCCCGACATTGTAATTTCGCAGAATTTGTAAACGTCACATGTACCTCAGAAATCGCTATTGTGAGATAATATATTTTGTGATGGAATCACAAAAGATTTTATTTGTACAGTTGACAACTCTAAACTGGACATCGGAATAACCAGTGTGTACGAATTGCAGTTTATAACTGCATGTTCATGATTGCAAAACATAGATGTTTTTGAAAGCTCAAATGTCTGAATCACAGTGAAAACTTTCAAAATCGGAGACCTTGTGACTTTTCAAGGTGTCCGGGTTAGAGAGGTTCCACTGTATACCTTTATGGCATTTATCATAGGAATGAATGGCCTTTTTGTGGAATTTATCGTGGTATAAACTTGGAAAAGTCGCGGGAATACTGGACGAAGGCCAGAAGGCCTCGTCCAGTATTCCCGCGACTTTTCCAAGTTTATATCCCCGATAAATTCCACAAAAAGGCCATTCATTCCTTATAATTCCAGCATTTGAAATAAATTCATCAAGAAAATGTGTTTATTTTCCGTTTTCTTAAGAATTATTTTAACTGCGCCTCACGGTTACGGAAAGTAGATCGGCGTGGGAGTTTATTGGGATATAAATTTTGGACAGAGACTTGCTACGGGCCAATCAAATGTTAGGGAATTGTGTAAATATTTTTGTGCTGGAATTATCATAATGTGAACACCGACCCGACAATAATTGAAATATATAAAGAATACCAGGCTAGTGTATATTGATATCAAGTGTTTATCAGGCAAGGCTAGGAAACGCGTAGGAATTCCGAGGCTTGCCGAGGAATTCCTACCGTTTCCCAGCCGAACCTGATAAACTTGATATCAAAAGACACTAGCATGGTATTCTATTTATCAGGTAACGTTATTTGGCTAAATAATTAGTACTTATGACGTTGTTTTCGTTGACAAGAACGCGGACTTGCTTCCGTGGCGTCAGTTCACTGACGTAATTCGGTAACGTCATGTGACGCCGTTCGCCCAATGAAACTTAGTTTCAATTTTTTGTAAACCGGATATTCAATCAGGTCAATTCCTAATACAGTAATATGTTATCACTCAGTCCGTATTCGGCCAATACTAAGCTCGTTACCTGGCACTATTTGGACATCCATGTATTGCCCTGGTTTCACAATACTTCGTGCGACATAAATGTTCGTACGAAGATTTATATAAATTCTCTTAACACATTAACGCGGTTCATTAATGCTACCAGTTTCCACCTACATTTATAGGGGTCATGAAATCTTAACAAATCCACCAAAATATTCCCAGAATCGGTTGCTAATGCGAACTTTGTTGCGAATTTTAGTTTTGTACTTACGAACTTCTTAGTCGTACGAAGTTTAGTGAAGCGGACCCCAGGTGCCTGTGAGTGAAATCTGTCACACAATTGGAGACGGAGGAGAAAGGTTCCACTGTATATATGCACTTACGAGCTCGTATCTGCAACACAATAGGTGGTTATATGTATGTACATACTATAGTGGATGCACGTTTGTGGTCATATTGTGGTTCATTATCGAATGTCACTTCCTTTCTACGCGTCGCAGAGGCGGACATTACGAACCATCGTAAAACTTGACGTTCTTAATATGTGGCTGTGACTGGAGAAATGGGGCTTATGGGATTTGTGACCAGTGTAGCTCCTGAACCAATAGCACACACATGTACATGTAGTCTAATAACGATCTATATTGCTTTTTAGAAGCATTAACGATGTTTCATTGATGAATGGCGAACAGTTCAGATCCTGATCAGACTGTGCGGATGCACAGGCTGATCTGGATCTGCACTGGTCGCAAAACCTATAAGCCCCATTTCGCCACTCACACCCACATATTCGTTCCATAAGGCGTAGAAACGAGGAGACGAAATTAAAGGTTTCGACGCGGCGAAGGAATTAAGTGACGAACAGTCCATAACTGGTAACCATAGTTTCCTCTACGTTATTAATTGACTGGGTGTCGGAGCGACCAATATGCAACCAACTAAAACGGAACCATACATCAAACCAGACGCCTACACCAATTTCATCTTGTACGCGAGACGTTGGCTGATCAAACAAGGCAGGATGTTTGCGAGCAGTGTAGCCCCAGATCACTCTTTGCATACGCGCATATCGAACATTAAATATGCATACATGTATGCAGCCGATGATCAATAATTTGAAATCCATCAATTGAAATTTCCAAGCGATCCAAAATTTGTACTTATGAACATTTTAGTCGTACGAAGTTTAGTGAAACTGGCCCCAGGAGCTAGGACTGTTCACAAAGGCAACACGTCCACTTCTCCAGTGGTGAAAAATGCCTGAACCCATTTTTTTCAGAATATACCTTTGCAGATATGACATTTATTAAAAATGAGCGCATAGAAGGAACACATTAAAGGATTTTCCGCATAATGGCGATGCATGAAAAGGATCAATGTCTTGTTTGCCTTGCGGCGTCATATGTGGCGGTGACATCTGCCAACAATGTAAACCCGGTCTGATCGGGATCTAACTGTTCGTCTTTCTTCATTCGTTTTCACCGTTTGCGCTTCTAACAGACTGTCTATCATTGTGAGACTGTAAGAGCACGCTAACATAACATGCGATGGACTGGCCACGAATGGCATAAGCCCCATAACTGTCACAACCATAGTTGTGTTTATAACTGGACACATTGGGTTTACATGTATGACATGTGATACCAGTGTAGACCCATATCAGCCGTCTGATACAGATCTACGCTGATCGCCATTCCCTGAGTGAAACACATGTCTTAGTGGTAACAAAGAGCATAGAACATAGCTTCGGCAAGGGGTTGCACTATATCGCTACACCACGCTACACAGTAAACATGTGCGTAATAGTATTTACACTTTGCGCACTAAAATATAGAACAATCCTGCAGGGTGTTGACGTTCATACTTCACTACATTGTTATGGAGAGGCAATTCTACAATATAAAACAAAACTATTACCATAAAGTCGCCTACTAAAGTGTGTATTAGCAAAACTCTTAGGTCACTCTCCAATAAGTAGAAAGTAAACAAAGAACGTTTCAAACGCACATTTGGAAAGACTACTCCGTCATAACTCTTATGTAATGCAGTGTAATGAAATGTAATTAGAGTTATGTACTCAGAACGAAGGTCTTCCTTTTCAAAAGTCACACATCAGAAGGAATATCGGTCACAAATGACACAAGCCCCATTTCACCAGTCACGGGTCAGGGGCTAGACTGGCAACACGGGTCACAGACCCCACTACTCCAGACACAGCCCCGTATAGGCTACTATTGGATTTCCGGAGGGCCAGACAGGCAGAACAAACAAACTTGATACGCGGCTCCTGATAACCGGATTCCACGGCGGTGATATCACAGACAACATCACGCCCGTAATTTGTACTTTTATATTTATTAAGCCGCCTTGTCGTTGCTAGTTGAACAGCAGCAAATGGCACATATTAAATAGATCCATTTATTATATACCTACCCATAAAATACATAGTTATACGATGTACATGTAACTAAAAGTCATATGTTCTCATCGATGAAATAAACAACTTCCGGTGAAAATACGACTACTTCCGCTATCTATATTCATAACGCGCACCTGCAGTGCCGCTGCAAATACACATTCATTACCGTATACAGTCTTAAAAAACTGCTAATTTCTATGGAGCGGTATATAATAAATAGAATATTCATATTTTTGCAACGAATATGACATATATGTTCATCTCGTGATATGAAATGTCCATATTTCACTCGTGCCTAACGGCACTCGTGAAATATGGACATTTAACACCACTCGATGAACATATATGTCATATTCGTTGCAAAAATATGAATAACGGCACTTGTGAAATATGGACATTTAACACCACTCGATGAACATATATGTCATATTCGTTGCAAAAATATGAATAACGGCACTTGTGAAATATGGACATTTAACACCACTCGATGAACTATATGTCATATTCGTTGCAAAAATATGAATAACGGCACTTGTGAAATATGGACATTTAACACCACTCGATAACATATATGTCATATTCGTTGCAAAAATATGAATAACGGCACTTGTGAAATATGGACATTTAACACCACTCGATGAACATATATGTCATATTCGTTGAAAAAATATGAATATCCTCTATGTCTCTAGCATCGGCTTAAGAGAAACTATACAATAATCATCACATCCCTGGCTTAATAAACTGTATATGCGTCACTGCACCCGCACTATCACTACTATATACCTATCTAAAGTCCCGGTCACACATAACAAGGATGAACAACGGATGGCCACGGATTTCCCCGGAGGGTCCGGGTTCATCACCTGGGGCCCGTTTCACTAAACTTTCTACGATTAAAATGTTCGTAAGTGCAAATTTAGGATCGTCTGTAAATTTAAATTGATGGATTTACATTTATTGAGCATAGGCTGCATATGCAGCCTATGCTCAATAAATGTAAATCCAACAATTGTTTACAAGAAAACATTATTAATGTGCAATTTACAGACTATCATAATTTTGCACTTACGAACATTTTAGTCGTACGAAGTTTAGTGAAACGGGACCCTGGACCTTCCGGGAAGCTGATCAAATATGTTGCGAGGAACTCGGTGCCAGTACGGTTCTACTACGGTGAGACAACGGATAGCCAAGGTAGCTACGGATGACTACGGTGGTTCGGGGTAGACCGTAGTAGGTCCGTAGTATATCCTGGAAACATGCCGGATTTAACACGGTGTCACTATGGATGATCAAGGTTCGTCCCGGACGGCCCCGGCAGCGCTACGGACGCACTACGCTGCTGCCATGGTAGATCCGGTGTCTCCGTAGTGATACCGTACTATCACCGGGACAAACCGTGTTGTCACCCTCTTCCACAAACACTCATGCTCAATAAATGTAAATCCATCAATTGAAATTTCAAGACGATCCTAAATTTGCACTTACGAAGATTTTAGTCGTGCGAAGTTTAGTGAAACGGGCCCCTGGTTCATCCCAGATCGCCACGGAAGTACTACGATGGTACAACGGACCCACTACGGCCATCCAGTTGCTACTACGGATTCACTACGGTAACAGAGAGTTCCAAGGATCGTCCCGGATGGCCACGGATGTTGAGAACAGTTCTAAACATCCGTGCCGACCTACAGACCATGCCGGATCACCAAGGTTCTCCACGGATCGCCACGGACCAAACTCCGATGTGATCCAGGACCATCCTTTAGGCGAACACGCTAAGTAGTAAATCAGTAAAATAGTATACTTGCCTTTTAACTATATAAACGACGTAAGCGGCATGTACAGTAGGGTCAGCGTGTAAGTGCACACACGAACGAACATGACTGGTTGGTTCCAACCTGTCGTGTTCGTTCGTGTGTGCACTTACACGCTCACCCCACTGTACATGTATATGAAACTTACAGGTGACATGCTTAATGTCGGCTTGCAGAGAACCATCGTATCCATCGAACTCATGAGGACATATGACGTTTGCGAATAGGGTAGCACCAGAACCAGCCTGTGCCACTGCGCTCTCCAATCAGGGAGTACACTGGCCACAAAAACAAAATGTCCAATTCCCTTACATGTATGAATAGTATATTATTTCCGTATACTACACATTTACTGTGGAACATCTCCGGAGGCTTCAGTGTATCCCCATTCATTTTATCACCAATGTCCCTCAAATCCGACAGCGAACAGCGTCGGTACTGACCTAGTGCTACACAAACGCAATAAGCCCGTTTTTATCACGATCCCCTGATAGAGATAGATCGTGTGAACGGGTAGAAAACGACAAGAAGATTTCATTCCAACTGAGTTCCATAGATTCGTTCCATCTGCGTTCCATTTGCATTCCAACATGGACTGCTTAAACAATCAGACATTCCAAACTTACGAAAGTCTCGCTAGACCACAACAGACAGCCTGTAGGCTGGATATTCCAAATTAATGATATATAATATAAGCTCGAGATATGCTGCGCTATGCATCTAAAGGAGCCCGTTTCACTAAACTTCGTACGATACAAATGTTCGTACGGAGATTTTTATCAATTTGTTTCTCACATTAACGTGGTTAACTAATAATAATTCCAGCACAAAAATATTTACACAATTCCCTAACATTTGATTGGCCCGTAGCAAGTCCAAAATTTATATCCCAGCAAACTCCCACGCCGAACTACTTTCCGTAACCGTGAGGCGCAGTTAAAATAATTCTTAAGAAAACGGAAAATAAACACATTTTCTTGATGAATTTATTTCAAATGCTGGAATTATAAGGAATGAATGGCCTTTTTGTGGAATTTATCGGGGATAAAAACTTGGCGGAAAAGTCGCGGGAATACTGGACGAGGCCTTCCGGCCTTCGTCCAGTATTCCCGCGACTTTTCGAAGTTTATACCCCGATAAATTCCACAAAAAGGCCATTCATTGCTATAATGTTACCATAGTGTACATACATGTGAACACATCCACTAAAGATTGTCCAACATCGGCTGTCGGTGTAAATGCTATTCTAAAACATAGGCAGTCGGCGTGTTTCGGCTTTCGTCGGTATAACTATATATATGAACAAGGCTTATATCTTTGGTCGGAAATGACCTCCTATCACAACAAATTCCGCAATTTTAGTAACGCTAATGTAAATATTTTGGCGGAATATGCACAGGATCATTTGATAAGTATTGTTATCTTGCTGAAATAGCATAATTAGAACATACTTATGCAAAGAATATCGAATTACAACTGGTTTTCCTAGGTCGAACACGACCTCGCATCATAACAAATGAAATAATGTGTTCGGGCCCGTAGCCAGGGGGGTGGGGGGGGGGGGGTCGGAGAGGTCGGAAGACCCCCCCCCCCCCGCCCAGCCTCGAGGTTCACTTTTTTAGCCTTGAGGTCCACTTTTTAGACCCCCATAGATACTTCAGACCCCTTCAGCCTTCGAAACGACCCCCCTTCAAACAGGTAGATACTTCAGACCCATTGAGCCTTCGAAACGACCCCCCCCCCACCTTCAAACAGGTCTGGCTACGGGCCTGGTGTTTAAGACTCTAACGTCAATATTCTAGTGGCAAGTTAATATGTTTATTTGGGAATTATCGTTATCGTGCAGAAACACATATAATACATAGAAAAGTACAAGTTTAAACATGTTATGTTGTTAAAATACGAGCTTGTGTCTGACCAGAAGTTGCATGCCTTATAATAAATACCAAAGCAAATGGCGTTATTTAATCTCAAGGGAAGTAATCATTGCATTATATTCAGTATTACCAGCGCCGTTCAATTATAGCAGTACCGAAGAAAGCCGAAACACGCCGAATGCCTGTGTTCTACAATTGAATGTTGCACTTACAAACTTCTTTGCCTTACGAAATTTAGTGTAACGGGCCGCAGCAGCCGTCGATATTGATATACCAAAAACTACCGAAATGACGTCGAACATTGACACAAATTTCAAACTACCGTAATGACGTCGAACATTGACACAACTTTCAAATGAACGCGAATTTACTGAAGGCTACGACCCACCGACTAGTTTTACTATATAACGTAATCGAACACTCAATTTACATGTATATGGACAATTATTTGCTACTTTCAGTAAACATATGGATGCAGCAGAGTATACATTTGCATAACATGCAACATGTCTGCACTGGATATAAACTAATAATTCCAGCACAACAATATTTACACAATTCCCTAACATTTGATTGGCCCGTAGCAAGTCTCTGTCCAAAGTTTATATCCCAGTAAACCCCCACGCCGAACTAGTTTCCGTAACCGTGAGGCGCAGTTAAAATAATTCTTAAGAAAACGGAAAATAAACACATTTTCTTGATGAATTTATTTCAAATGCTGGAATTATAAGGAATGAATGGCCTTTTTGTGGAATTTATCGGGGTATAAACTTGGAAAAGTCGCGGGAATACTGGACGAGGCCTTCCACTTCCACAAAAAGGCCATTCATTCCTATAATAAAACATAGATTCACTTACGCCTGAAAACTACTCCAATCCGCTCTGACCACCATTGTAGTATTATCACATCTTTGATACAGTTTCGAGTTTTGTTTCTGCATTTACGCATCAGATGGGCAATGGATGGACACGAGGATGTGATAACACAGTTAAATCACGTTCGTCCGGACGTACGATCGATAATTCCACTCGCTAAAGCTCGCGGATTATCTCCCCGTTTCCCCGGCTAGAGCATTGTTTACATCACGAAATTATCATATTTCAAGTATTGTAATTTTCATTTTATTTAGAAAACAAAAACACCACCGTTTCATAAATGGACTAGTCTGAAAATCATTTTGTGATGATATGATTGGTCGGAAAATTAACATATCAAAGTATATTGTATATATACGTACTTGTGGTTGAAAATGCAAATGGTCTGTTAACATGTTTCACAAGAAGATTTAACAGTTGATCAGTAGCATATTTCACCAAAATTGTCTTTCTAAGTACACTTTGAAGGAGAAATTTTCAATGTAAGGAATTATTTTTATATTTTATTATACTGAATTTATTACATTATCACAGCCATTTTGGCTGTGATAATGTAATACATTCAGTATAATTATTCTGCTTACTTTTAATCATCAAATATATGCAGTCGTTAGTTCTATATGACATAATGCATGTCTGGAAATATAAATGATTACTCCCTCAAAGCATACTTAGCTAGATAAGTATGCTTAGCAATTTTGGTAAAATCGGCTACTGGTTCTGCAAGAAAACTGTCTTCGTGGTCACAACGCATCGGGATTATTTTTTTAGCGGAACACTTTTCCAACACCCACTGAGTACTTTACAGCGTTAATTGATACAGTGACACCTCTCTAAGCCGAACACCCTGGGAGCTCCCCAGGGTGTCCGGCTTAGAGAGGTTTCACTGTAAATCAGGCAGTTGATCATCCTGTGTGCTATGCGATCACGAACAGACATATCACCTGAGATACATGTAAATGATCAGTAAACTCATCAACAATAAGATCACCGGTGTTTTCTTGGTGTCCGGTTTCGAGAGGTTCCGCTGTATATTGATATCTACATGTATATACAATGAAACCTCTCTAAACCGGACAGCCTGGGAGGTCCCCAGGGAGTCCGGTTTAGAGATATTCCACTGCAAATCAGATGCATAGTGATCCATTGCGTGCTTTGCAATCATGAACATACGTAATAATGTGAGATAAATGGAAAACCATCAAAAATAGGATAACATGTGTTGTCTTGGTATTCGGTGTAGAGGGGTTCTACTGTAATATGTAGTTGGAATTTAGGTGCAAGTTTCTGCATTCTGGCCGCTACAAATTGGAAACGAAAATCAATGTTTTGATTTCTATAGCCAACTGTAACTGTACATAATATATAGTGTTAGAAAGATGATCGACAGTAATCGAAAATTGATTCAAAATACTCCGATTCGATCAATTATGCAATAGTCGATTAATCGAAATTCATTATTCAATTACAATTTAATATTACATGTATATATGCGCATACAATAGCCTTACATTGCCTACATATATACAGTGGAACCTCTCTAAACGGACACCAATAAAACACCTATGATCTTATTTTTGATGAGTTTCTTGGTCATTTATCAAGTGTGATACTGTCTTTTCCTGATCCCATAGCACACAACTATGACTCAGAATGATCAAATGTCTGATTTACCGGCAGTGAAACATCTCTAAGCCGGACACCATGTGGATCTCGCAGGGTGTCAGGTTTAGAGAGGTTTCACTGCCGGTAAATAAATCAGACATTTGATCATTCTGTTAAACTTTCCACGATGTCAGAGTTTCCTAACATCTATTGGCAATGCGAACTCGCATATCAAGCAGTTTGATTGTCTGAGCCTGAGCTGTAGCACAGCTCAGGCTCAGTCAATCAAGCTGCGTGACACAATAGCACAAAATGCAAGCATTTTGAAATTGACAACTGTTGGCAAGGTTAGTAAAGGTCACAGTGTAATAGCAACCGCATATAGCTTTCGACCGACGTCAATACGCAACATGTCTTACAATCTATACACGCATTCCACTGTAAATGGAACACGTGATATTAATATTAAATACACGGAAAAGCGGTTAACGTATGAACTAATAAACGTTATTTATTTGACAACGATTACCAACAAGCGCGAGAGCACTTATACAAATGCTTTCGTTGGCACATATGAAGGCGGTCATCAATGTGGGAGGAAACCGGAATACCCGGAAGAAACCCACTTGTCCGATCTGGCGACCACCGTACCATCTCACATACTGCCCCGGCTGAGGATCAAACCTGGGGCCGCATTGTTGAGAAGAATGTTTGGTATTAGACACATTAGATACGTACACATTTTGTACGATTGCCAATACATGTACATCTACAGGTGTGTCCATTTTGAATTTTACGTCCTACGTGAATGCAGAAAACTATGTGGCTATAACTGAAAAAAATGGGGCGTATGACCTTAGCGACCAGTGTAGACCCAGATCAGCCTGCGCGTCCGCGCAGGCTGATCAGGGTCTGCACTGCTCGCCATTCAGTCATATCAAAGAAGCACCCGACTTCAAACAATTAGCATAACTCCTTACACAGCAAAATGTGCCACATATACAATTGATATGAAAACAATTCATATCACGGATATTCATATGCAAAATATATGAAAAACATATGAATTGCATATGAAATGCATATGAAGATTTTGCATATGAAGTGCATATCGGCTCACTTTATATTATTTAATTCGTATGAAAAACATATGAAATTCATATGCCACACTGGCCGCAAACGTCATTAGCCCCAGTTCCCCATGCACAGCCACATGTATAGTAGAACCTCTCTAAACCGGACAACGTTGCGACATCGATGTGTTAAATTATGACTGATTTCACCGTCAAATATCTCAGACTCTTATCAGTGTGCATGATTGCAATGCATTCATGCATGTGTTTCAGTGCTCTTACATCGGAATTACAGTGAAACATCTCTAAACCGGACACCCTGGGGACCTCCCAGGGTGTCCGGTTTAGAGAGGTTACACTGTATGTACAATATACCACATTTGCGCTACCGTATCAGATGAAGCAACCGAGTATTAAGTACATTATACTTGACACTTTCAGCCAATCACCTCGAGAGCACATTTCCGTTCATACGTAAAATGGCTGACGCAACGACCGGAAATCAATTAAGACAAATATTCGAAAAATGTACTTCCGTTTCTAGGTAACTTGTATCATGGCGGTACAATCTACAACGCTTATATATATGTAGGGTTAAGACACACTATATAGTCTTACCATATAACTTAACCCTTTGAACCCGAAATCCCGCTATATCGGTTTATGCAAAAAGTGCAGATCCAGATGAGCCGGCTCGTAACGAGCCGTCTCATCAGGATCTGCACTTTTTGAAAGTAATTTTAATATTTTTTGAGAACAAAAACACCCCCTTTTCATAAATGGACGAATCTGAAAATCATTTTGTGACCATTGGATTGGTCGGAACATTAGCATATCACAGTCCATTCCAGTTCCTTAGGGTTAAAAGGGTACATACATGCCCTCTTAGTAGGCACAAACTGTTATTTATATCGGAGACATTATCTGAAACATTTTCTGGCAAAATAAACATTCATTCACCATTACACCACGTATTGATTGGCATTATTATGCATTTTATATCAGACGTAAATTTCCATACTGATATCAGGGGCGATAACCGTGTTTCCGTAAAATGTTAACGGGCATTATTATTTACTCCTTGTGTTTATTTTTGATTGGCAATGAACATACTTTATAATCTGTAAACAAATATTATTTGTTCAGGTGACACATTTAATTAGTATAAATAATTAAGACATATCATGCCTCATTTGTATATGAATATAGCCTGATACCATCGCGAGTCACTATCAGTAAGATACATATTACTTAATGATTTTATCTGTTTAGTGGGCACTCATAATTTTTAGAATTAGTTGAATAGTGACACAATTGTACATTTATTTATCCATATAAAAAACAGGTTGTGCCTACTGAGTGGGCATGTATCTTTAACTCAATACTCTATTCATAGCCAATATACTTTCATTTCTCCAAGTGGATGTTGTGTAACCTACTTCACTAAACAAGTAGTATATCAGAACTGGATCTAAACTAAATAAGACATAGGTTCGTTTTTTCCTGAGGAAAACAAATTCAACATCCGCTAACCATCCTAGTTTTATGAAAGTTTTACCGGCAACAGCACTTTACATCACTTGACCATCATATCCTGTAATTATTAAATATGTAGTTTGGTCCCCAGGGTAATAGAAAAAACAGACATGGTACATGTATGGGTGTGGGAGAAATGACTTACAATCGCAGTCAAAATAAAATCAGGAAGTTTTATTGGCCGAGGCTGAGCAAGCTCAGCCTCGACCAATCAAACTTCCTGATTCACGCATGAGAACGGCGTACAATCACGGACTCATGAACAATTTAACAAGACATGGCACATTCACGCATGTAAACCATAACTGGTAACACATTAATTAGTATGACCCAACGATATTGCAAATATGCTTTTGAGTAGTATGGTGCTCATTTAGTAACACGATTTTATGCATACAATGATAGTTCACAATTCAATAACACATCGTACTAAAATCACAGTATAGTGAAACCTCTCTAAACCGGAAACCTGAAAATACATGTGATCTTATTTTAGATGAGTTTTTTGGTCATTTATCTCGGGTAATAGTGTATGTTCGTGATCGCATAGCACACAGCTATGGTTCAGAATGATCAAATGCCTGATATACAGTGAAACGTCTCTAAGCTGGACACCCTGAGACATCACAGAGTGTCCGGTTTGGAGAGGTTTCATTATACATTAGTGTAATAAATATGAAAATGAGACTGTTACAAAAAGATGTTAGGTGGTCGGTACAGCTTCATTGATTGATACTGTGCTTATGCAAAAAATCACAGTTGTATTAATTTAATATGATATGTATGAAACCAGTTGACAAATTTCATCATCATATGTATGTAAATACATTATATATTGTATACTATTATTGTTTTGTACAATTGGTGAGACATAAACAAATACAATTAAACCTCTCTAAGTCGGACACCCTGGGAGGTCCCCAGGGTGTCCGGTTTAGAGAGGTTTCATTGTAAATCAGTAGCCGATTTCACCAACATTGCAAAGTATACTTTTCTAGCAAAGTATACTTTGAGGGAGTAATCATCTATTTTTCCTGAAATGCATTATTTCATATAGAACTAACAACTGCATATATTGATAATTAAACTTGAGTATGAAGAATTATTATACTGAATTTATTACATTATCACAGCCAAATTGGCTGTGATAATGTAATAAATTCAGTATAATAAAAATGAATACATTTATGTTAAAATTGAAAATTTCTCCCTGAAAGTATACTTTGCTAGAAAAGTATACTTTACAATGTTGGTGAAATAGGCTACAGGCATTTGACCATTCTGAGCAATAGTTGTGTGCTATGTGATCACGAACAGACGTTAACACCTGAGAGTAAAATATCACATGTGTTTTCTTGGTGTCCGGTTTATAGAGGTTCCACTGTATTAACTTATCTTATCTTATTACATGTAAATCCTCGCTCATGTATGATTCTCTATCTAAACACGATGTAAATAATAACAGTTAATCAAATAAATAGAATCCAACAATTGTGTTGATTTAACATGCTGCTTATTAAACTCGTTAACTGATGTGCCCCGTTTCTGATGACATCAGTAAACTTGTTTAATACATGTCACATCTCGCAAATATACGTAGAATGGAATTTGTGCAGCATCTGTATGTGTATACAGTGAAATCTCTCTAAACCGCACACCCTGGGGGATCCCCAGGGTGTGCGGTTTAGAGAGGTTTCACTGTAAATCAGGCATTTGAAAATTCTGAGCCATAGCTGTGTGCTATATATGTGATCATGAACAGGCATTATCACCTGAGATAAATGACAAAGAAACCCTTCAAAAATAAGATCACATTTGTGTTCATCGTGTCCGGTTTAGAGAGGTTTCACTGTATGTCGTCGTTGATTAAATATGATACATGTACATGTATGTATTGCATGAGTGTACACTCATTGACTGATTTCATCTGAAACGTGGCACGGCATCGTTTCTTATTTAATCAGTGAAATTGTTTAATACATCACTCGTGTGCAAGATGATCTAGTTTAGTCCTGGCGCTGGTCTATACCCCCGCTAACAATCATACAGGGAGAATGTTTGACTAACGAAATCAGTTGCTTACTCCATTGCCATAATAGTTCTCACAGGTGATAGTCTGGATTTTGCGGTGACAATGAATGGCGGCCATTTTGAAAAATGGCCGCCATTCATTGTCACCGCACAATTCAGACTACCACCTTCATTGTGGTCGTTTTGAAGAATGACCGCCATTCATTGTCACCGCAAAATTCAGACTAACACCTGTGATAAATGTGAAGGTAACGGTGTCTGTGACTGATCTCAATTAAACAAAATTCTCTATCTCTGATAGTAAGCGGGGGTATAGACCAGAGCCTGGGCTAATTTAAAAGCCATGATGATCATAACAGTTATGAAAAACAGCTGCGGCCGCGATCATCTCACTATTAAATCACAACACGACCTCGCTACATTATGTTGCCTGCTGTTTTGTAAACAGATGCACATGTGTTGATTGCATATCAATGTGCTGGTTAAATTAGTGTACAGATTCATTTTTTGTTAGAGGAAGAATGATAGAGACAGTTGCAAAATGCCAATTATTGACAAAGGATTAATCCGAATTTTCTGGCTCTTACACAGGGCGACTTACACTTGTAAGCCGCTCTGAGTGAGAGCCAGAACATTCGGGTTATCAAAGTACTTCAGTACAAAAATGAGCACAGTAATTACATGCTCTTACATAAGTGATGATTTAATATACTATTTGTTAGACGAGTTCAATGATCTTATAACAAACGAGGCTATGCCGAGTTTCTTATGAAATCAGTCTGCGAGTTTAATAATTCCAGCACAAAAATATTTACACAATTCCCTAACATTTGATTGGTCCGTAGCAAGTCTCTGTCCAAAATTTATATCCCAGTAAGCTCCCACGAACTACTTTCCGTAACCGTGAGGCGCAGTTAAAATAATTCTTAAGAAAACGGAAAATAAACACATTTCCTTGAAAGGCCATTCATTCCTACAATAAATATCATATTGAATCATCATCGCAAATAAAGCAACTGGAAGTTTTACTGGTCATCTCACATGTGTTCTGTAGCGGTCTTATTTACGTATGTATTATACTAGTGTATTATGATGACTGATTGTTAACACACTGTGTTATTTCACTGTGAAAGCTGTCAAAGCATATTTAATGAAATACATCGTTATTTAACCTGATATTCGATACGACATTGCATTCGGCACTTTGGGAAAAGATTGACAGAAACAGTTGTCGATTTCCAGCTGTCAGAGAGATGTGAATGTAAAAGTGATCAGCCTGAGCATAGCCAATTGTTATTCAACGTATGATGGTGTTCCATGTGCCACTGAACTCAATCAGCACTTTTATATATTCAGTATATTTATAATGGGAGTTTTTCGATACAACAATTACATGTATTTGCTTATATGCAATTTTAATTAATTCCAAGTACAATTTTAAGCAATTCTAAGTACTTTTTAAGCCACGGCTTAGGGTTACTAAGCCGTGGCTTACAACATAGTTGGAATTACTTAAAATTTCCCACTTGCTAAGCAAATCATGTTTATATCGCAGAACCGCCATTATACAATTATCTGCCATATATATTACCAGTAGCAGTATCGCCCCCGCCCCCGCCCCCACCCCACAATATGATTATCATGCTGTAATATTTAGTCTATATGTATGGTGATGTTCAGTTTTCTAATGAACTCGCTCGAATTATGCTGTGACTGGGACAATGAGGATTATGACATTCGCGACCAATGTAGACCCAGACCAGCCTGCGCATCCGCGCAGTCTGGTCTGGGTCTACACTGGTCGCCAGTCAGTCATTGAAACACCGTCTTGCTTCTAAAACAATGCACGGATACATGTCTGACTGTAGGAGTGTGATATAATCCCAAAAGTAAGACTGACAAAAAATGCGATACGCCCCGTTTCTCCAGTCAGAGCCGTATTAATAGTCCTGGCAATGGTTACAGACAAAGGTTCCGAGTTCTACAGAACGCAAGTGCAATGCAACAAGCAATCCAACTACAAGTATAGATACGAATCGACCGTGGGAACTGCAAGGAGAGGATGATTTAGTGCACAGCAAAGAAATCTCGTAATCACGTTAATGCATTAATTCACATGAAAAAAAATAGCGTACATGTACAGGAACATGTATTCATCATGTATTGCATAAAATCGGCTTTCACCCATTAATGACACAGAGTAATAAAAATCATGTGATATTTTCAGCAACAGTTTTCACACGAATTTCAAATGTTAAAGGCACTGTGTCTCACATAATGTCTCAGGATATACACTATGTGTTTTTTAAACGTCACAACTCGGGTAGAGCTGGTGTGGGGGCATATAGTGTTTGCACTGTACGTTCGTCCGTGTGTGTGTCTGTGGGCTCGGTAAAGACGTTTGCCAGACTTTCTCCAATCTGTTACCAGGGCGCATTTGTGACAGGCCACATTTTCGTGTTACTTCATGCGAAAACAATGTTCTATATGACTAATTTGAACGCGTCAGTTTATTTGATCAAATTCCCAAGAACGCGAGTTATATTCAAGTGCATACTACAGTGAAACCTCTCTAAACCGGACACCCTGGGAGGTCCCCAGGGTGTCCGGTTTATAGATGTTCCACTGTAAATCATGCATATAACCATTCTGGGAAATATTATATCAATTGCAATCACGAACATGCATTATTATCTGAGATGCATTACCAAGAAACCTCTCAAAATGAGATCACATATCATATTATATCGGTGTCCGGTTTAGAAAGGTTCCAATGTATATTAAGCATTGATATTTTGGTTTGGTATAATTTGACATTTTCACTGTACACGTACCAGACAAGACATTTGCTATTAGTTGTTATTTACTTTGGTTGTGAAACAAGCAACAATTAGAAAGAAGTTTTACTAATAGACGCTAATTTAACTACATATGAACTTTAAACAAAATAAATGTGGCTGTGAATGTTTATGGGTCTGTGACCAGTGTAGCTCCTGATCAAATAGCATACTCATGTAGCATGGTAATGATCTGTATTGCTTCTTAGAAGCATGGCGGGTGTTTCATTGATTAAATAGCGAACAGTGCAGATCCTGATCAGACTGTGCGGATGCACAGGCTGATCTGGATCTACACTGGTCGCAAAATCCATAAGCCCCATTTCACCAGTCACAGCTACAAATCAGTAACCATCGATTACAGGAAAATATAGCTTTTGCAACGCTAATTATTTTACAGTAGTTTAAAAGTTTCATTTTTCAATAATCAATAATTCCCCAGGCGACTTATAGGTACAGTGGAACCTCTCTAAACCCCAGGGTGTCCGGTTTAGAGAGGTTCCACTGTAATTAAACACTCGATTGCCATTTTTTTGTCTTTTTCAGTTATGAACAGACAGGACAATGACATATATTACATTGCAACCCATTATAGACACAATTGTGTCCCCATGGTGTTCGGTTTAGAGGGGCTCCACTGTACAATTGCGTTGAGAAATGCGATGCAAATCTGCACTACTTTTACCAATCTGTTTCAACAATTACTCAACATATTTAACCCTTTGAACCCGAAAGCCCGCTATAGCGGTTTATGCAAACAGTGCATATCCAGATGAGCCGGCTCGTAACGAGCCGTCTCATCAGGATCTGCACTTTTTGAAAGTAATTTTCATATTTTTGAGAACAAAACATACCCCCTTTTCATAAATGGACTAGTCTGAAAATAATGTTGTGACGATTTGGTCGGACAATTAGCATATCACAGTCCATTCCAGTTACTTAGGGGTGAAAGGGTTAAGACCCAGTGCCATGACATGTTATCTTACATCATGTACATACGGCCTACAACAATGGGGGAAATGGTCCAGACAAAGCTAGGTAGGGATGGAATACTTTTGTAAATACTACTATAGTCAGTTTCACGAAAGCTGCCCAAATTTTACGGCTATATAGACAATTCAAAAACAATATTATTTTCGATAATATTAAATTAAAGGAAAATTTAAGAATGAGCCTTCTTTTCATTTCGTGAAATTCGGTCAAATATTGATTTTATTACGAAAAATTGATTTGTCTATGGGAATTTAACATGGGGGAAAAAGTGGTAAGGAAGTGTGGGAGGAGTCAAAAAACGATTTTTTTGGATGACTCCGAAACCTGACTAGATAGCTTGGATATGATCTAACTAAGAAAACAAAAGTTAAATTTTAAAAATCGGTCAAGTATTTCTAAAATTCAAAACAATTTCCCCATGTTAAATCCCCATATAGACATCTTCACTCCGTGATAAAATCGTTTTTTGACTCCTCCCACACTTCCTTACCACTTTTTCCCCCATGTTAAATTCCCATAGACAAATCAATTTTTCGCAATAAAATCAATATTTGACCAAATTTCACGAAATAAAAAGAAGGCTCATTCTTAATTTTTCCTTTAATTTAATATTATCAAAAGAAATCTTGTTTTTGAATTGTTTATATAGCCGTAAAATTTGGGCAGCTTTCGTGAAACAGACAGTAGACAGATGTATGTGCCCATATAGTGGAATAGGTTCACTGCTTGGTACTTACATGTACTTGTTTTGCTGTTAGTATTGCTACAGGCACACTGAAGTCAAACGCCTAAAGTACGTAAAGGACGCCTTAAGCAGACGAGGGATCGAAAATGAATTTCTTTTTATCTATGTGTTTTTTAAACGGCCAAAGAAAACTAGGTTCTGCGGCATATTAATAGGTAGGGCCGGGTTAAACGCAACACAATACTTTTTTTTGTTTAGCCCTAAGTGATGTTTTACTATGACGAGTTTACTGATTCATATGAAATGGAGCAATGGTGCGTTTCCAAGTATGAAATCAGTCAACGAGTTCAATAAATATCATATTAAATCTACATAAATGTGTCGTTATATGTTCTACATCAGCACAACACAATACATTTAAGTTTTGCTCATCAGGCACCAAACGTGGTCTCTATATCATGTTCACTTGCATACAGTGGGGTCAGCGTGTAAGTGCACACACGAACGAACACGACAGGTTGGAAACAACCTGTCGTGTTCGTTCGTGTGTGCACTTACACGCTGACCCCACTGTACATCGGTGTATTATTATTGCAATCCACTGTGCTATTACTAAGTCGTCTCAACTCGACTTAACTACATAATTATGTATTGCATCAAGACGTCTTAGTAACGGATGAAGACGATATGAAACATACTCGTCTTTGTTCGATGAGAAAATGTGTTGCAATTAAAATGAAATTCGATCTCACCAGTTGACAGTATCACGTGTTTTGACAAGATTTCGTATTACATAATTATGTTTTCCAATTTATTTCGTCTTCATTAGTTAATAGGTCGTCTTGATGCAATACTTATGTAGGTACGACGACTTACAAGGTATAGTACCTACATATCACGTTAACTAAATAGCAGAAATATACCACAATATATGTTTGTGACTGAAAATGGGGCTTATGGGAGTTGTGACCAGTGTAGCCACTGATCAAATAGCACACTCTACACTGCCCGATAACGATCTAAAATATTTGTCAGAAGCAAGATGGGTCTTCCATTGACAGAATGGCGAACTGTGCAAACCCTGATCAGGCTGCGTGGATCTGTAGCCTATTTCACCAAAATTTAAAAGCATAATTATCTAACAAAGTGTACTTTGAGGGAGTAATCATTTATTTTCCCCGAAATGCATTATTTGATATATAACTAACGACTGCATATATTTGATGATTAAAAGTATGCAGAATTATTATACTGAATTTATTACATTATCACAGCCAAAGTGGCTGTGATAATGTAATAAATTCAATATTATAAAAATTAATAAATTTATCATTAAGTTGAAAATTTCTCCGTCAAAGTGTACATAGCAAGATAAGTATACTTTGGGTGAAATCGGTTACTGGGGCTACACTGGTCGCATAACCCATAAGCCCCATTTCTTCAGTCACAGCCACATACGACTGGCTGCAAATACTATAATCCTATTTTCTCTTATCACAGCCGCAGATATCAATAATGGCGTTCGATTTCGCCCGATTCCTTACCAATTCTGACATATTCAGAGAGCTAGACGACAGTTTCATGCATAATCTTGTATACTTATCGATCTACACTGGTGTCAGAAATTGGATCTATAATACTGAGCCGGCTCTGGAATTATCACCCTTGTCGCGTCGCCGTGTCTCGCCGATATTGATTTCAAATAAATGCATTATTGTCCGTGAATGACGTCATAATTTGACATAAATACAAGAGCTCATGCGAAATAAATGAGCTCTGAAATTTATGTCGAATTTCGATGTTATTTGCGGAAAATATGGATGATTTTCGAAAAGATAGTCGAGACATTCGTGTATGGCGTGAGGTACCAAAGAACGACCTTTACTGTACGACCGGGGTTGCCCCTGAGAAGGCTGCACTTCATGGTGAACATTTCGATTACAGGTGCGGATCCAGGCGGGGGCGTGTCCGGCGCACGCCCCCTCTAAAATTGGTCGAGTTCAGATTTTAACCCATTTTTTTTTTCGTGGAAAGATCTGATTATTTTCTTATTTCTCACACAAAGTTTATGTTGTTACCACTCAGTTGAACCGTCTCGCCGAGACGGTTCAACTGAGTGGTAACAACATATACTTTTGATGAGAAATAAAATAAAATGCAGAAAAAAATAATCTGAATTTTATGAAAATTGAAATCCACGCCCCCTCTAGACATAAATCCTGGATCCGCCCCTGGATTATAATCACGAAAACATGAATGTCCAATAATGTTACGACCGTGTGGTACACGGGCAATAATCTGATACACACACGTCATATGAAAAAGGTACTAACTGCGTTTACAACCATTGTATCTCCTGAGTAGACTGCGTATATACCGCTGTATACATTTTGTCACATATATGACTCATGCTGTTGGCTTGTGTTCTGGAAAAAATGTCATTTGCGAAATTACAAAGCGCGATCATTCTCAGAAATGGTTTAACTGTGATATAATCGCAAACTGCACATCCGCAACTTAATATCCTGAACAATCTGTATGATTCAGAGCTGGTTACGCATGCAGTGTAACATGGCTCTATACGAGAAAATCGGGCTAGTGGGTCGTCAGTCCCTGCTAATTCATACTTAGTTTAACCATTTCACCACTGAATACATTACATTGACTGTTTCATGCACATTTTGGATATTCCATTCCCATGAACTGGTATTTATTTTTCATAATCTTAATTGTGATGTATACCCTGATCATGAGCCGTCTCATCAGGGGGCCGTTGCACTAAACTTCGTACGAATAAAATGTTCGTAAGTGCACATTTTGGATCGACTGGAAATTTCAATTGATGGATTTACATTTATGGAGCATAGGCTGCATATGCAGCCTATGCTCAATAAATGTAAATCCAATAATTATTTACAAGAACACATTGCTAATGTGAAATTCACAGACTATCATAATTTTGCACTTACGAACATTTTAGTCGTACGATGTTTAGTGAAACGGCCCCCCCTGGATATACAGTGTTTGCAGATGTTGGCTTATGGCATGTGGGGTCGAAAGGGTTAAACGATACAACACACATTCAATTTGTTCAATTCGGCCAAGCTTTGCTTATTACATCAACTAGATTTTCCCAGTGTATACAATAATAATACGTTAGTGTAATAAATACCTAAATGTGGCTGCTATGGAAAACATGCTAGTGGTCAGTCAATGTGCACCTTCAATATATTATACTGTGAGTATGCAATTAATATAATCTATTAAACAGTCGTGTTGATTCAGTATGGTATGTATTAAACTCGTTTACTGATTTAAAAAATCAGTAAACTCGTCTAATAAATGTCATATTAACTCATCGCTTTTGTGAGATCCACTGCTTAGCGGCTAATTGTATAGAACGGCCTGATCAGGCTGTGTGGAGTAATATGCAAATACGAACCAAAATTATTCGCCATCGCAATCATTTCTCCACTTTGTTTTCAAAATGGCCGCCGAAATAATAGTTTCCTTCCAATACCTGGAGCTAATTTACTTTGAAACCACTTTTACTTTACTAAACTGCCAACATGTAGTAAATGTAGTAAATTAAAGAGGTTCCCGGATAATAAGGAAGCTAACTTGTTGGGATGGGTGGTCACGTGATTTCAGTGTTGGCTGTATATTGTCAATGATACGTATTTTTTGGAAAAAGTACTTTCCTTCCCTCCCAATCTCATACATGTACAGGACTCCAGATAAGGAATTAGTAATTTAGTATTTTCACTCAATCATTTCTGAAGCAATTGGGTATTTCAAACTTTTAATCGGGTACAATTAAAGCACACTACTGTTTACACATCAACAGACGGCAATTATTCAATAGTTTGCTTAGAAATGAAAACATGTCTTGCCATTTCATTAGAATTGTCTCCTTGGAGACAATTTTTATGAAATACCAAGATTTGTTTTCATGGAAAATAAGAAAAATATGCTATATTTGTGGTCTGTTTATTGTTTTCTGCAGCATGATAAAGGTACCACAATTTCTTTATTGCTTTTTGATACTCGCTATTTCTGATTTCAATACGGTTTTTGGCAATTTTAATTGGGTATTTAAGCAAATACATGTACGCAGCTTATCTGGAGCTCTGCATGTATATCGTCGCACGTATCTGACTAGTTGTGAGTAGTGTTGCTGTAGAAGAGCCTGCCCATCCGTGCAGTGTGATCAGGATGTACCGGTCACTGTTTTGTTGATGATTTAAAACACACAATACAGTAGAATCTCTCTAAACCGGACATAGAGAAAACATAATTGTGCTTAATTTTTATATGTTTTACTTCCATTTATCACCATTGGTAATATACGTTCACAATCAAAGCATCCACGCTTGAAGTAGGCATATGTCTGTTGTACTGTGAAACCTCTCTAAACCGGACACCCTGGGGTCCCCCAGGGTGTCCGGTTTAGAGAGGTTCCACTGTACAATCATGTTCGTTCCATGCTGCGGCCAGGGTGTGCTATATGTAGCTGATTAGCATAAAATAACATAATAAGCACAGTCCAAATATATTAGAAAAAAAACCCGCAACGGTTTCACTATATAACCGAACATCCCTAAAACCTCATTCCCTGCCACTTTCATGCTGTATATATATGTTGCAGAACTTACTTGTATATAAGTTGCAACCTGTCTGCACTGGATCTAAATTAAATAAAGATAGGTTCTGTTATTTCTAAGAAAATCAAAATCTCCTCTGTCCACCATAGCTTTATGAAATGTTCACCGGCTCCAGCACTGTTTAAAGCACGTGACCATCACGTTCCAGTGCTTTTAAAATATCCAACAAATATGCATGACTTTCGGGAGTAACAATGTATTGACATGTTTCTCAAGCAAATGTGTACATTAGTTAATCAGACTCCGCAATCAAACTTTACATGAGGCCTAAACTCATTGGGATTACATTTTACCGGACTATTTGTGCATACACCTTAGCACTTCACGGCAATTTTCGTATATAAATACCATATATATGTGACAGTGACTGGAGACGTTGGTGTTATGGGATTTGGACCAGTGCCGCTCCTGCTCAGATAGCACGCTCCAGTAGCCTGATAACAATTGCTATTGCTTGTTAGACGCATGCCAGGTTTCATTGATGGAATGGCGAACAGTGCAGATCCTGATCAGCCTGTGCGGATGCACAGGCTGATCTGGATCTACACTGGTCGCAACACCCATAAGCCCCATTTCTCCGGTCAAAGTCACACATGAATGAGACACGCGCACAGATACAAGAACATAAACAACGACGCGGTAGAAAATGCCTTTTGTATGTGCACAGCGATAATAGCCGATTACAGAACAAAGCCAGTTTCATACGAAACTAACGTAACAAAACCCGCTGATGTTAGTTTAATGTTGGCAATAAAAACCGAAAAAGTTACCAGAAAACAGCATGCGTTCTAAGCAATCAAGGATGTTTTTACCTGTAGGTAATCCCCAAGTGTTTGTTAAAGGTACATGCCCACTCAGTAGGCACACAATGTTCTGTATATCAGAGATATCATCTGAGACATTTTCTGGCAAAATAAACGTTAATTCGTCATTAATTCACGTATTGATTGGCATTATTATACATTTTATATCAGACGTAAAAATTCCACACTGATATCAGAGACGATAACCGTGTTTCCTTAAAATGTTAACGGACATTACTAGTTATTCTCTGTATTTAATTTTGATGTACAATGATCATACTTAATAATCTGTCGAAAATATTATTTTTAAGGTGATTTTTCGAACTGATGGAATATTCACACAATTATACACTTATTTAATTCCTATAAAGAACATGTTGTGGGCATGTACCTTTAATGATTCACGAACGTAATTACAGTCGAACATTCTGTAAACATCGACGTTTTACATCACACATTGTCAACTACCTCTAGTTAACCTTCCTACAACAGCCACCGCCCTACAACAGCCACCGCCCTACACCAGCCACCGCCCTACAACAGCCACCTGCTACTACAACAGCCACCGCCCTACAACAGCCACAGCCCTAACAACAGACTGTCTACTACAACAGCCACCGCCCTCAACAGCCACCGCCCTCACAACCATGCCTACGTCTACAACTGTCTACTAAACAGCCACCGCCCTACACCAGCCACCGCCCTACAACAGCCAGTTTGGTGTCTTCCCATGGGTGGCTGTTAACCTCCCTACAACAGCCACCGCCCTACAACAGCCACCTGTCTACTACAACACCACCGCCCTACAACAGCCACCGCCCTACAACAGCCACCTGCCTACTACAACAGCCACCGCCCTACAACAGCCACCGCCCTACAACAGCCACCTGCCTACTAAAACAGCCACCGCCCTACACCAGCCACCGCCCTACAACAGCCAGTTTGGTGTATTCCCATGGGTGGCTGTTAACCTCCCTACAACAGCCACCGCCCTACAACAGCCACCGCCCTACTACAGCCACCGCCCTACACCCGCCCTACAACAGCCACAGCCCTACAACAGCCACCGCCCTACAACAGCCATTCTTTTTAGAAAACAAACACACCCTTTGTATAAATGACTACTGTCTGTTTCACGAAAGCTGCCCAAATTGTACGGCCATATAGACAATTCAAAAACAATATTATTTTCGATAATATTAAATTAAAGGAAAATTTAAGAATGAGCCTTCTTTTTATTTCGTGAAATTTGGTCAAATATTGATTTTATTGCGAAAACAAAATTTCCCCATGTTAAATCCAGAAGATGTCTATGGGGATTTAACATGGGAAATTTTTTAGAATTTCAGAAATACTGGACCGATTTTTAAAATGTAACTTTTGTTTTCTTAGTTAGATCATTTCCAAGCTATCTAGCTAGGTTTCGGAGTCAATTTCCAAATTTTTTTCTTTTTCTGACTCCTCCCACAACTCCTCTACCTTTTCCCCCCATGTTAAATGACAAATCAATTTTTCGTAATAAAATCAATATTTGACCAAATTTCACGAAATAAAAAGAAGGCTCATTCTTAAATTTTCCTTTAATTTAATATTATTGAAAAAAATATATGGCCGTAAAATTTGGGCAGCTTTCGTGAAACAGACTATAGTCTGAAAATCATTTTGTGACAATTGGATATGTTGGAAAATTAACACATCAAAATCCATTCTTGTTATTTAGGGGTGAAATGGTTAAATACTTACATGTAGTATTATTCCGAGGGTAAGAGTATCCCACAAACACTGCTTACACAAACTGATCAACGGTGTAGTATACAGAATGTCAGACGTCTGTATTCAAGTGGCTATATAAACAATTTGCTGAACTATATAGCGAACTAAATAACCGCATCCTCCCGACATTACATTGCGTATTCGCCGAATCATTTCCAGTTGCTTGCTACATACATAATCCGCTGTCGCTCGCTGCTGTAGGTATTGATACAGTAATAGTAAACGTTCTCCGCTGTATGTATTGATGCAGTAATATTCAACGACGCCAATAGTGCCGCCGGCGTTCGTACTTATAACATAAACATCCATATGACATGCATAATATAAGTTATATAAGTTTATAAATATGGTTAAACACGTATCTGACATGTATGTCAACAACGTGTATTGAACTATTGATGCGTGGAAAATTGTTTATTAAGCCTCACTACGCTGGAGGCGGAAAATGTCGTCTGCTGTTTTTCATGTTTGCCTTAATTCTTGACAAAAACCCTATTTTGACAGCACACGAGAATGGAGACGATTCTCCTGCGCTGTCAAAACAGCATTTTGTCGAGAAATATTGAAAATGTAACATTTCCAGCAGACGACTACATTTAATTCAGCGTAGCAAGGGTGAAAGGCATTCGCGTACATTACCAAGGTGCATGATCACGTGGTTACAAAAACAACAACAATGGCTGAAAGTGTTGAAAGCTCGCCCACTCCAAAGTAAGTATGTATTATTTGATTGGATAATTTTCTTAACCCTTAGCCTGCTGAATGAAATGTTGTCGTCTGCTGTTTATGTTTTATTTTCGATTTTTCTCATCAAAAACATGCTCTGACAGCACTTTAGAATCATTTCCATTGGAAATGATTCTAAAGTGCTGTCAAACCATGTTTGTATTGAGAAACAGGGCACAAAATAAAGCAACATCAGACGACAGTTTTCGCGATCAGCAAGCTAAGGGTTAATAGGCAACGGAAATCAATTCTTCGCAAACACGACAGAAGTTTGGACCAAAGTACCGAGATCACCAAATGCAGCTTAACAAGACGCGTTTGATGAGTCATAATTCATAAAAATCCGTTACATAATAAGGACAAAATAAAAGAATACGTACTTTGAATCAGGGGGATTCTGGAAGTTTCAGTAAGTGTTCTTGTTGTTGTAACCACGTGATGATACACATTGATTACGTTGCTTGTTATAAACGCTTGGATGTGACTAATTCATTGTCGCATCCTCTCACATATAATACGTTATAAGATTTGTGTATTAAATTCAGTGGTAGTCCAACGACCAATGTCGTAAAAACAACACCTATGTGTATGCAATAGCGGACCTCGGCGAATTTAGGGGGGTGCGTAAGCACCCGTCGCACCCCCCCCCCCCTGCGTACGGGCCTGAGTAGCTCTACATTATTGGTGGGCCACCATTATTTCCTATACGTGCGAGTACCAGTAGCCTATTTCATCAACATTGCAAAGTATACTTTACTAGCAAAGTATACTTTGAGGGAGTAATCATTTATTTTTCCTGAAATGCATTATTTCATATAGAACTAACAAATGCATATATTTCATGATTAAAAGTATGCAGAATTATTATACTGAATTTATTACATTATCACAGCCATTAAATGGCTGTGATAATGTAATAAATTCAGTATAATAAAAATTAATAAATTTAAAAAAAAAATGAAATTTCTCCCTCAAAGTATACTTTGCTACTAAAGTATACTTTGCAATGTTGATGAAATAGGCTACAGAAAGTTTGAGAACTAATTTCA
>CM055265.1:114031003-114169682 GCA_029237695.1 Conchocele bisecta
GAGAACTAATTTCATATCATTACAACTACAGTTCAGCCACACATAAATAGTCATTTATTATAAATAGTCATTTAATCGCATGTTCAAAATTTGTGTCATTTTTTTTATTTTTTTATTTTTATTTTGCAGTGTAACATGGCTCTATACGAGAAAACCGGGCTAGTAGGTCCTAGATCTCGGTCAGTGAGTCACATAACGGTATACAACATGCATCTTTTATGTAAATACCCAGAAACTCAATAGCCATGATAACCATCTAATAAATAACATTTGATATGATGTGAGAGTGAGGCGATTATATTAAATTTCAAAATGGCCGTTAGAAAAATGTTTTTTTTTCTCATTAGGCAGCTGTCGATACAATGAGTTTGCCTTTGGTTCATGTATCATTAGCTAAGCAGATAAGCACACTAATCGTGCACACCCAGGTATATTTGTGAAACTTTGCACAGAAGCACAGCATGGTATTTTTAGTAGTATGGCCGATTGATCCAAGTCAGATTACTGCCTGAAACACAATACAAACTTTACATAGCAATCTATATACATGTAAGTATTTATAATAAACAACCCATACACATGTACACAATACCGTTTGCATAGACTTGTATATCTTACAGTGATATTCACTTATTAAAAGCCGATTATAATTGCATTCAATATATTATCATGTCATAAATAGTACGGACCTACATGCTTTCATAATCTGAACAATATATGGCGTTAACTAATTCAGACGGCATTGCACGTTTTATTGAATGGCTGTACTATATATATCGATCCTAAACTGTTATGCCTCTGTTTAACATTCATGACGTGAACAAAAGTGGTCGATAAACAAAAGTGGGTTCTAACATCAACCACTTTTGTCGCCCACTAAAGTTCACCGATATCAAAACGTCTTCAAAATTGTCTAAGTTATTCAACGACGCCCTATAAGGTTTAATTTGATTAAAAAACGACGAAGTTATTTTATCGGGCTTAATCGTACACGTGAACAATAGTGGTAGATGGACAAAAGCGAGTTCTACATACGTGATCTACATCATGAAAGAAAGAACTCAAAATACGCTTTACTAATAACGAAGAAATAATGTCTTGTAAAAACAACAACCCAAACGTTAAACACGAATGTTCTCTCTGTAACGTAGGGCGACAGAAAATGTGGGTTACCCAAAAGTATGCATGACCATAATGTCAAAGGTTCATGTTCGTAACGTAGATTAATATATCAATGAACCAGAGCGCCGTTTCACTAAACTTCGTACACCTTCACTTTTAGGATCATCTGGAAATCTGAATTGATGGATTTAAATTTATTGAGCATAGGCTGCAGCCTATGCTCAATAGTTGTAAATCTAATAATGTTGTTAATGTGAAATTTACAGACTATCATAAGTTACGAACATTTTAGTCGTACGAAGTTTAGTGAAACGGCCCCCAGGTTCTGCAAGCACACATCGTCATTGGCCTACACGTAACCATGTACATATACATGTAGGCTATGGCTTATCGACTACCTTTCAGTGTGTGGAATCGTGTGGCTTCCGAGCAGCTAGACATCATGGTTTTAGATAGTTTTACAGTAGAATACCTTTAGTATTTTTCTAACGATTTTATATAAAGCATAGCACAGCAAGTGCGAAGTTATATGCCCTTTATTGTACAGTTGGTGTTGATCTAATAACTTTGTGGACGAACCATTTACCGCCAATGTAAATAAAAACGGAAAGCATGTGAAAATAAGAAATACTCGATTCTTCGTGAAACTTATAACTTTAACTTCGTCTTTGGGGCGCTATAAAGCGCCCCAAAGACGAAGTTAAAGTTATAAGTTTCACGAAGAAACTTTCACAAAAATCTGTCCGATTGTTAGGAAGCTTTTACAGCAAATATACTGTAAAAATGACGTCACAGATTACGTCACGTCGAAAAACGCCATTTAGGAACTCTTCTGAACCACATGATCCCATACCCTGCATTTGACTACACCGCTCATGAACATCTGCTCGATTTAGTATAGTTAAACCTTTTCAATACACGCGGGTATGTCATGGCGCACATCACACAGGGATATTAAATCATATTTGCTTCAGTCGTGCTGCGCCAATACAAAGAGAAAGATTATAAAACAGAATTTGGGAAAACACCGCAATTGAGCTTTATAACAACAGAGGCCGGTGTGTTTCGTAGATAATGTTTTTTTTTCTTTTTGCTACAGTAAAGGGGAAAAAGATAACGGCATATTTAATTCCGTGATCTACAGCATTTCAACGATCTTTATCTAAACAAACACGATATAATTTCGAGCAACTGCGTTATGGCCTTGAATAATACATTGTAAGTCAACTATTCAGTGAACTGATTATGCATATAAAAATAATTTTACGGAATAACACAATATAGACGATTTGAGTCAGAACATGACATAGCCGGGAACGTTGCCATTGCGCCCAGTTTAGAACACAAACCAGACAGTGTGAAGTCTATTTCATCAACATTGCAATGTATACTTATCTTGATAAGAACATGTACACTTTGAGGGAGAAATTTACAAATTAAGGTTAAATTTATTATTTTTTATTATACTGAATTTATTACATTATCACACTTTGGCTGTGATAATGTAATAAATTCAGTATAATAATTCTGCATGCTTTTAATCATCAAATATATGCAGTCGTTAGTTCTATATTAAATAATGCATTTCGGGTAAAATAAATAATTACTCCTTCAAAGTATACTAAGCAAGGTAAGTATACTTTGCAATGAGTGAATTAATGAAAACGAATACTTTGAAATTTTGGTGAAATCTGCTACAACAAACGACCACTGTGGAGTACTAATCAAGATCTACAATCGTCATAAATGGAAGAAAAGTAGGGCTGAAATAATTATATTCTCATGTGTAAAATGTTGTGTAAGGTGTTAGCTGACAGCTGTATTTAAAGGTACATGCCCACTCATGACAGCTGTATTTAAAGGTACATGCCCACTCATGACAGCTGTATTTAAAGGTACACGCCCACTCATGACAGCTGTATTTAAAGGTACATGCCCACTCATGACAGCTGTATTTAAAGGTACACGCCCACTCATGACATCTGTATTTAAAGGTACATGCCCACTCATGACAGCTGTATTTAAAGGTACATGCCCACTCATGACAGCTGTATTTAAAGGTACACGCCCACTCATGACAGCTGTATTTAAAGGTACATGCCCACTCATGACAGCTGTATTTAAAGGTACACGCCCACTCATGACAGCTGTATTTAAAGGTACATACCCACTCATGACAGCTGTATTTAAAGGTACACGCCCACTCAGTAGGCACAAAATGTTCTTTATATCAGATACATCATCCGAATATTTTCTGACAAAATAAACATTAATTCACCATTACTCCACGTATTGATTTTTATATCAGACGTAAATTTCCACACTGATATCAGTGGCGATAACCATGTTTTAAAATGTTAACGGATATTACTATTTATTCTCTGTAGTTTTTTTTTATGTGCAATGATCATACTTTATAATCTGTCGAAAATATTATTTGTTCAGGTGACGCATTTAAATCATTAATAAATATCATGCCTCATTTGCTTATGCAAGTAGACTGATACCACCGCGAGTCACTATCAGTAAAATAAATAATTATTGCTAAATTAATATATCTGTATAGAAGCACTCGTAATTTTTAAAACTGGTGGAATAATGACACAATTATACACTTATTTAATTCCTATAAAGAACACTTTGTGCCTACTGAGTGGGCATGTACCTTTAACATATACGTGCACATTTATTATAAAGACACTTTAAACTATGCACAGGACCGAATAAAACATAATCCAAGTTGGTAACCAGTAAAGGCCATGAGGAAAAGATTAATTATGATCAGGGTCTACGCACCATATTCAGTTATTCCCAATAGTATGAAAAACACGCGACATACACAGAACATATACATGTACAGTTTATAGACAGCTTAGGATAATTTATTTACGCATACCGTAATCTGGTGCATACCGTACATCATGCGTATTATAGCGAATTATGTAATATTTTGGTGACTAATGTGCGAAAATCGCTATAGAAAACGGAAAGTTCCCATGCATGTGGGCGGGTACGCTTTCTATTGAGAAGTACGACAGTATTGCATCTGTTGGCTTTCAATCAAGATTGTGAACTTCACGATAAAGTCGACTTGATGAGTAATTGCTAGATTACCAGTTGATCATTTTTGCATGCAGCCAGTGGGTAAAAGTTTTACAGCTTTTTTAAGATTTGATGATCGTATTTATTTATAAATAGTGATGATTTGAAATGGTATATAGTTTACTGATTTCAGTCAATGACTTTAAGAATAAGACCATGAGCTGTTGCGTTTACTTGGGTGTAGAATACATTTGGTCTGTTTAAAGTTTGCGAGGAGTCCGAAGAGGACTCCTCGCAAACTTTTAACAGACCAAATGTATTGTTAACCCCAGTAAACGCAACAGCCTATGGTTGTATTACTTATATTTACACTGCATTTGTTTGAATGTTTCAAAAATGTAAATAACCAAATATGGCGTTAAACTTAACAATAATATTGTTTTCCGTCATTTGGTGGCAATTCCTGGAACAGCGACGTTGCGAACGTTAACCAATGAACAACATCGCGCGACGTACCCGTGTCTAATGTATTGTAGTGGGATGTAAACGCAATACGTCGAATCGGCGTTTGAATTATGAATTTATAGAAGGTGTAAATATTAACTACATTTGTATTATGTTAAATCAACTGATACATTCTATTCCTGCGTAACTCGCGTACCATACAGTGAAGTTTCGCTGAATACATACATGTATATTGTAGTGTATTTTCGTCTTACGTGTACAGTGGAACCTCTCTAAACCGAACACCAAGAAAACACATTTGATCTTATTTTTGATGAGTTTCTTGGTTATTTATATCAGGTGATAATGTCTCTTCATGATCGCATAGCACACTACTATGCCTAGAAATGATTTACAGTGAAACCTCTCTAAGCCGGACACCCTGGGGATCTCCCGAACATTTTAGTCGTACGAAGTTTTGTGAAACAGGCCCCTGAAGGTATAGACCTACAATTTGGTGTATGAATATGAAATATTTTAGGCTATAAAAATGAATCCAAACTGCAACTGCCACTATTATCGATAGAAGCGTCCAGACACTTTTTGATCAACCCTCATTAAATTAATTTCGGTATTTCATGTTTTGGATCATAATTTTTGTTTTCATGACCTCAGGATTATTAAAGGTACATGCCCACCCAGTAGGCATAGACTGTTCTTTATATCAGAGACATCATCTGATAGATATTCTGGCAAAATAAACATTCATTCACCATTATCCCACGTATTGATTGGCAATATTATACATTTTACATGAATATCAGACGTAAATTTGCACACTGATATCAGGGGCGATAACTATGTTGCCTTAAAATGTTAACGGACATTACTATTTATTCTCTGTATTTATTTTTTGATGTGCAACGATCATACCTTATAATCTGTCGAAATATTACTTTTTCAGGTGACGCATTTAATTAGTAAAAATAATTAAAACATATCATACCTCATTTGCATATGGAAATAGCCTGATACCACCGCGAGTTACAATCAGCGAGTGACATCAAAGAGAGAGTGTCGTTGTAGTTGTTATCTGCGATCTCCGTAACCACTGGCGTTCATCATAGTTTATGCAGCCTTTCGACCTGTTTCACATGTCATACCGTAGCATTTTAATATAACATGTGTATTTATTACACGAGTGTATTATTATTTGTAATACACCATGTTTTTTTACACTGTGAAAGCAACTCCGTATAACAAATGCCATTTCAATGTACTCTGTATGTTAAGCCGTTGCTCTCATATTTCGATTTCGCATTATGAGGCCAACGGTGTGACTCTTAGGCTAAGGTAAAACAGGCATGCAACACCGGAGTCCCGTCTCCGGCCACGCTAGGAGGCGGACATGTCATGGTGTTGCTAATTAATTTATCGTAAAATACGCAACTTATGAAATCCCAGTTGGAAACACCCTTTAAACACGACTGGAACGCGTGATGCGCAGACCGATCTGGGACTAAGCCATATAAGAATGTCTCTTTAACACATTTCTTTCTTATTACACTTTTTTTCTTCTTCTTTTTGCAATCATTACTCTTGAAATGTACGAATGAACAGTGCCCTCGCTATAGTAAGCACTCTGTGGTTTCTAATTCTCTTCCAGTACTCATTAATACACAATTGTAATGCATTATCTTGTCAAAAATAATCTATAATTATATTAAGAAATTGTACATGTAAGGTATATAATACATTTTGATTGTTACAAGTATCGCCATTTTGTCATCCTATTATTATGTTGTATACCTCATGTTGTCATGTCATGTGACCTGAGTGGATAAACGATTATTAGTAAAATACATATTACTAAATGATCATATCTGTATAGCGGGTACTCGTAATATTTAGAACTGGTGGAATAGTGACACAATTATAAACATATTTACCTCATAAACATAACATTTGTGCCTACTGAGTGGGCATGTACCTTTAATATTGCCCAATCAATCAGATCACGAATGTGTGTGACATTTTCTGTGATTGACTTTAAAAGTTGGACAAATACAAAGTTGGACAAAATTATGATAGTCTGTAAATTGCACATTAACAACGTTTTCTTGAAAACAATGATTGGATTTACATTTATTGAGCATATGCTGCATATGCAGCATATGCTCAATAAATGTAAATCCATCAATTGAAATTTACAGACGATTCGAAATTTGCTCTTACGAACATTTTTGTCGTACGAAGTTTAGTGAAACGGGCCCCTGGTTTGCAATGAATTTAATTACGCATCTACTCTGCTATTTTCACCAACAGTTGACATCACATAGTTTTACGGACAATATGGTTGAACTTCAAAATGTAAATGGATGCACATGCCGGTCTGGTCTGCACTGGCCGCAAAGGCAATACTCCCGATATTGTACCGATTTTACATGAATACCAAAAATGGACATGAACACGTGAAATATGATAACCGTAACCGTTGTTCGGTAATAACCGGTGTTCGGCCGGAACCGTTGTTCGGGCGACATGGATTTAATCACGATAATTGGTCATTAATGTTCTCAGCTGGAATACCCCTGACCTCACGTACCTCCGGGAAATATGTGGAGAACCCGTCTATTATTGTTGCTGCTGTTGTTGTGTTGTTGTTTATAAATATATCGCACGGGGATTTGGGCTTTGCGTATCGCAACGATTAATGTAGTTCAAGACCAGCCTGTAAGGAACGTGAAATCTACATTACTCAGATAATTAATGCTACCTCTAAATAATTAGAGCTAGCATTAAATATTTAGAGCCAGCTCCAAATCATTTGAAGAGCTCTCTAAATCGTTTGGAACTATCTCTAAATATTCAATGCTAGGTCTAAGTAGGTCAAAAATTATTTGAGTTTATGTAGATTTGGCGTTCCATGAACGCCAAATCTACATAAACTCAAATAATTAATGCTAGCTCTAAATATTTAATGCTATCTCTAAATATTTAATGCTATGAATCATTGTTTAATTATGATATGTCATATGAGTAGTGGTTTAACATTCTAGTTAATAAGAAACGCGGTTACATGTAAGATACATGCAATATAATATTAAATTACAATTCTTTTCCCCAATCATATTTAGTTTATGTTTTCGACAGCGTTATCATTTGCATTCATTATTTATTACACTACCGTATTATAAGTTTATATACAGTGTATTAGTATATGTGACCTAGTTTATATAATAAATACATGTACAAGGCAGTGGCACCTATCTAGACCGGACACCAACGAAACATCTGTGATCTTATTTTTGATGGGTTTCTTAGTCATTTATCTCATGTGTTAATGCCTGTTCATGATCGCACAACACACAACTATGGCTCAGAATGATCAAATGCCTGATTTACAGTGAAACCTCTCTAAACCGGACACCCTGGGGACCTCCCAGGGTGTCCGGTTTAGACAGGTTCCACTGTAGTTGATTTCATCGGAAAGCAGTCTGGTGTTAGTGTACACTATCCGAAATGAGCATTGAGTATAAGTTCTCACAGTCAGCATTGTTTGTTTTTACCGTGGGACCTCTATAAACCGGACATCCTGGGGGAATCCCCCATAGAGGTCCGTATAGTGGTCCAATTGTAATAGCAACACATAACAGCACACCAAGACACGTATATTTGCTTTGCAGCCATTTACAAACTGTTTGTTTATTACCACATCATCTCTATTCAAGAAGCGAGCCATGAGACACTCGAATCGATGAACAACAGTACTTCCTAATTGCTATCATGCATTGTAGTTATAGTTACATTAGTCATTCCATTCAGTCATAATCCTCTTGTATTGGATTGATACTGATTAAATTTTACTTTACGTTAATTTACTTTACATATCAAATATTGATTACTGTAAAACCCCACCAAAAAGTAGATCCGCTGACGGTTTCTTGGACCGAATGTCTATAAATAGGTTAAATGTGATATTTAACATAATATTATGCCTTTGCTGAATGAGAAGTCGAACAACCCGGTGGCTACGCTTTATGTATATACAGTGGAACCTCTCTAAACCGGACACCCTGGGAGGTTCCCAGGGTGTCCGGCTTAGAGAGGGTTCACTGTAAATCAGGCATTTGATCATCCTGAGCCATAGTTGTGTGCTCTGAGATGGCGAACAAACATTATCACCTGAGATAAATGACCAAGAAACCCATCAAAGATAGGATCACATGTGTTTTCTTGGTGTCCGGTTTTGAGAGGTTCCACTGTACCAGTAAACGTGTATGTTTTATGCGTCAGAGACCACTTAACGGCTAAGTGTTAAATTGATATAACAAAGTTGGATAAACGGTCTTTTTAACGCAAAACGGCCATTCATTATGTCTCGCTATAACAATGTGTAGCTTTGTAATGGGGTCAGGTTTTACAACTGTTTACCTATAGAGAGCACGAGTCATACATATATGTATAATTATACATGCAATATATGCAGTGGAACCTCTCTAAACCGGACACCAAGTAACCACATGTGATCTTATTTTTGATGAATTTCAGGGTCATTTATCTCCGGTGATAATGTCTGTTCGCCATCGCAGAGCACACAACTATGGCTCAGAATGACAAAATGCCTGAGTTACAGTGAAACCTCTCTAAGCCGGACACCCTGGGGAGCTCCCAGGGTGTCCGGTTTAGAGAGGTTTCATTATAACTTGATTGTCAACACAGATTGAAATACGAAGCAAAAGTACATGCATCATGTATCCAGATTTGAAATAAATAATCAAAACATACGTAAGCAGGAGATGACGAATTAGAACTGCTGTAAGGCTGCATTAGTGTACTTGAACAAAGTGTTTGCTATTTTATACGCCCGTTTGAAAAAAGGTACGCACAGTGGAACCTCTCTAAAACGGACACCCTGGGGACCTCCCCGGGTGTCCCGGTATAGAGAGGTTCCACTGTAATTCCATGAACAGTTTTGTCATTTTCAATCACGAAAATACACGACAAGGAATGAAATGACAGTGAAACCCATCTAAATTAAACACAATGGGGCCGCCAGGATGTATGGTTTAGAAGGGTTTCACTGTATTATGCATTCACCTTGTATGGGCGGACGGGCGGGCTCACCTTGTAACTAGAGTTCAAACATTTCTGGTGACTTATCTCCCCTTGGCGGTTATTTTTAATATTGAAAAACGAGGAACACAATTCATTTTCAAAATTGTCAAATTGCTTATCTCCTCTTGGGAACCATTTTATTTGTGTTCTAATTCTGTATCCTTGTCCGCGAGATAAGGGTTCTGCTTGAACTAGGGTTCTGCTTGACGGATCATAACCAAAGTTGGTACTCATGTTTATCATGACAAGAGAAGAATTATATTGGTTTTCAGTGAGTTATCTCCCCCTGTTGATCAGCCATGCTTGGGCGGGCGTATAGACCTTCGGCACTCGTGTCTTAGTTCTATTCATCAGGGGCCCGTGTCACTAAACTTCATACGACTAAAATGTTCGTAAGTACAAATTTAGGATCGTCTGTAAATTTCAATTGATGGATTTCAATTTATTGAGCATACGCTGCAAATGCAGCCTATGCTCAATAAACGTAAATCCAATAATTGTTTACAAGAAAAAATTATAAATGTGGAATTTACGGACTATCATAAGTTTGCACTTACGAACATTTTAGTCGTACGAAGTTTAGTGAAATAACCCCCAGTATACATGTATGTTAACGTTGTTACCACTCATTTGAACTGTCTCGGCGTGACATTAACGTCAAAACAGCATAGCTTTATCGTGTCATTAGAAACGCCATTTGGAGAGTCTCCATATTGTGCATTTGACATTACGTTAGCGCGTAATACGAATACGTAATTACGGTGACGCGGTCAGCCAATCAAATTCGCACCAGGTGTTCTGCCACGTGTGTCAGTCATATCAGGTTTATGAAATGGACTACAGCACGGCATAACGACGTTTTCGTGCTATAAAAAGCATTATATTAATGATTGATGCCTGAACAACAGCCCCTGTACATCACATTGTTTTACAGACGAATGAAAACACATTTGTGACTGTGACTGGAGAAATGGAGCTTACGGCATTTGTGACCAGTCCGGCTCCTGGTATTCGACCATACTTCCTAATTCTATTTACGGTCAAAACGGTTTATTAGAAAAAGCATACACTGACTGAATGGCGAACAGGGCAGACCCTGACCAGACTGCGCGGATGCGCAGGCTGATCTGGGGCTACACTGGTCGCGTAACCTATAAGCGCCATTTTCCAAGTCACAGCCACACTTGCTGCAGTCCATTAGCGTGATCAACAGTGGCGAAAGTAGCCAGGTCAAACGCCCTTGTGGGTCCATTTGCCAGATTACTCCCGATAATAACAAGCACTGCAGTCCGACCTTGATACAAACAACATTGTTCCGAGAAATGCATCATGATAGAACGGTTTTGCTTCATGTCTGACCAGCAATATATATAAATTAATGATAACCCATCGTAGTTATGCTCTGTAAATTCACTGATATCACGTCCAGTGTGGCTCCTGACCAGACCGCATGATGCATGTACATGTACATGTAGGCTGATGTGGCACCTCACTTGCATATTGATGGAATGGCGAACACTGCAGATCCTAATCAGACTATGCAAAGGCAGATCTGGCCCTACACTTGTCGCAAGATACATAAACCCCATTCTCCTGTCACAGCCACAAATTATAAATTACACTGTTCGCTGAATGTTTGTTTGAGGAACTAATGATCAAATGGCGAACAATGCAGACCAGATTGTGCGAACGCGCAAGCTGATCCTGATCTCCGCTGTTCATCAAAACCAATACAACCGGGTTGTCAGATCGTACTCCAATTCCAGTGTGATCAAATTCTAATTACAGCGGGATCTCTCTCAACGTGACACAAGTTTGGGGTACTACCTTAGTTACACCATACTTAAAGAATAAAGTCATGGGCTGTTGCGTTTACTGGGGTACAATACATTCGATGTGTTTAAAGTGCATGGTGTCCGACATTTGTCTGTTTAAAGTGCGTTCGGACTCCACGCACTTTAAACAGACCAACTTTATTGTAACCCCAGTAAACGCAACATCCCATAGTTTTATTACTTATATTTACACTGCATAATCTGATAATTTCAACAATGTTTGACGTCATTTTGTCGCAATTCCTGGAACAGCGATATTGCTGGTCAATAGCGTGCAGTTATTGACAACCTCGTGGAAATTAATGTCGTCAAATGAATTCGTTCCCACGAATTAACAATTCGTTCCCACGATATGAAAACACATCTTGGTAAATGCCAAGACATGTTTTCATATCAACAACATCGCACGAATACATAAGCGTCAAATGAATTGTATTGGGATGTAAACGCAATATTTCGAATGGGCGTTTGCCTTGTGAATTTATAGAAGGTGTACATATTCAGGTGATGCGGTAACTATTAAAGCTGCGACAGAAAATAACCTTTCATCGAGTGAACAGTGCAGCTATGCTTATCACGCTGTGCACACTTGCAGATTAATATATTGATCATCGATTCAAACTTTCCCACGATACATTGCATGTACAGTGAAACCTTTCTAAACCGGACACCCTGGGAGGTCATAGCTGTGTGCTATGCGATCACGAACATACATTATCACCTGAGATAAATGACCAAGAAACTCATCAAAAATAAGTGTGTAGTAGGAGACGGTAACGCAATACGGAAATAAACCATCACTCACCAAGTCTACAATATGGAGCCAAAACCTGACAGATGTTCCCTCACATTTGGATAACATGTGGCACTGGGCGTCAGATATGCATACAACGTGAAAGTGATGAAACAAATTTCTACATTGTATTTTATCCCGTCAACACAGTGCGTATGTGCCGTGAAACACGGTGCCGTGAAACATTTTTGATATCCAGTCAATACTATTTTTGAATTTTACAGCCATTTGTAGGTGTTGACGGGATAAATAGAATATTAGGTTAATGCCGTGAATGGGAAAAAATATCTGGCGCGGCACGGAAACGGGATGTGCTCGGCAGAGCCTCGCCCATCCCGTTTCCTGAGCCTTGCCAGATATTTTTTCACATTCACGGCACTAACCTACTATTCTCTATCTATTTTGCTTATTTCTGAACCAAAGTATATGTTGTGACCACTCATTTGAACCGTCTCGGCGAGACGGTTCAAATGAGTGGTCACAACATATACTTCTGATGAGAAATAGAGAAATTATTGAGCCTTGCCGGATATTGTTTCCCATTCACGGCACTAACCTACTATTCTCTATTTAGTTATACAGTGGAACCTCTCTAAACCGGACACCAACAATATATCTGTGATCATATTTTTGATCATTGGTCAATTACATGTATTTAAGATTATCATGTCTGTGCATGATCGCATAGCATACAGCTATGGCTCTGAATGATTAAATCCTGATCCTGATTTACAGTGAAACCTCTCTAAACCGGACACACTGGGGACCTCCCAGGGTTTCCGGTTTTGAGAGGTTCCACGGTAGATTTGGTTTGCATCATATTTCTGAACCCAAGTATACGTATAAGTTTCTTGAATAAAAAATCGATAATCGGATTAGCAACACATGTTTATACTGCTGAAAAATAACTACAGTGTAGCGTCGCAATTTATGGTTATATTTAATTATATTTAAATTGTTTCTTTATGTTTGAACCGTATTTAGTTTAACACGATTACAAACAAGCGCGACTTATACACACGCTTTCGTTTGCACAATTGGAGGCGTAATGGTGATCCTTAATGTTGGAGGAAACCGGAGCTTCCGGAGGAAACCCACTTGTCCGGTTTGGTGACTACCACGAAAATATGCACAGCTGTTTAAATGAAAAAACGTGCTCAATGACTACCACGAAAAATAACATTAACAACTAAATACAGTGAAACCTCTCTAAACCGGACACCCTGGGCTGTTGTCCCCAGGGTGTCCGGCTTAGAGACGTGTCACTGTAAATCAGGCATGTGATCATTCTGAGCCATAGGTATGTGCTATGCGATCATGAACATACATATCGCATGAGATAAATAACCAAGAAACTCATCAAAAATAGAATCACATGCGTTGTCTTGGTGTCCGGTTTAGATAGGTGCCACTTTAGTGACATAAAATACATGTACTATACCTGCATATAGCTATAATAGAAACATAGCGTTCAGTATTTACAATAACCAAGTCCGATATTATTCTAGACACCTCCTCATATAATCCGGTCAAAGGTCAAACTCACAGGTCATACTGAAAGCACTTCACAATACTCTCATTGGCAAGAGGTAATCCACATCACTCGACGCTGCCAACTGAATATGATATGAGGTTGGATGTATATTCGTTATTATGAAGATTGCGATCGGCTCAGCGGGCGCTACAAGTACAGTATATAAATGAGTGTGTTCTCGTCAAATCTCGTCCTACATAAGCAACACAGCACAGTAGCCAGGGACCCGTTTCACTAAACTTCTTACGACTAAAATGTTCGTAAGTGCAAAATTATGATAGTCTGTAAATTTCACATTAACGATGTTTTCTTGTGAACAATTATTGGATTTACATTTAGTGAGCATAGGCTGCATATGCCTATGCTCAATAAATGTAAATTCATCAATTGAAATTTCCAGACGATTCCAAATTTGCACTTACGAACATTTTAGTCGTACGAAGTTTAGTGAACCGCACCCCAGATGAGTGAAGCACATGCACCTGTTTTTTCAGGCCGATATCCACCTAGATTTTCCAAATAATATTGCATTAACTACATGTACTACATGTATAAGTCTGATGTAATAGCGCACAGATTACATTAACCCATTACTTTTCGGAAGTGTATTATTTACGGGTATTACGGGTATGAAATTGATTAAATATTTTATTTTTATTTTTGTTATTTCTCAATGAAAGTATATGTTGTGACCACTCATTTGAACCGTCTCGACGAGACGGTTCAAATGGTGGTCGCGACTTATACGTCTGAACGCATAGAAGGAAACTATTTGGGATTGTCCGCAAACATAATGGCGTATCCTCAGCATGCAAATGGTTATATTAACTATTACAATTGTGATATAATAACGCACAGTCTGGTCAAGGCATACACAGTTCGCCACGCCGTCACTGACGCAAGTCTCATGCCACTAGAATAATTATAACATGTTAATGCATAACATAGGCTTCTGCAGTGTATAAATACAGTGTAATAAAATTCATAATACACTAGTGTAATACATATGCAAATGAGCTCGCTAGATAAAACGTGCTAGGTGATATGCACAGTTTCAATGTATGATGTTTTCTTATGCAATAAATATAATCTAACAATTGGTGATGATTTAATATGATATTTACGAAACTAGTTGACTGATTTCATAAGAAACTCGGCATTGCATAGTTTCATATGAACTCGTTTAATACATATCATATTAAATCATCACTTATGTAAGATCTTCCATATAGTCCTATTGAAAGACACAGGTGGAAGACTCGGACCTACAGTAGAACCCGATACTTGGACTCATTTGGAAAACGTTACCCCACCCACCAATTTCCATACACTATACCTTACAGCCTTTTCCGGTCATATGTCCGAGTCTTCCACCTGTGTTGAGAGAATGTATAAGAAGACAAATACCAATACTACTTTGGAGCTAGGCTGAACATTTTGACCTACCCCTACCCATAGTAGAACTTTGTGAAACATGTCTAATCCTATAGGAAATTCATAGTATAATTCGAATATGCGTGCTAAAATTGCGAAAATCGCGACCGAATATTAATTTTTTGCTGATCTCCATGGCAACCGTTAAATTAACAAGAAAGTACAAATATTTATATTGTCGACCATATCTTTTCTGTCAACTATTCGTGTTGAACGCAAACTTTCGCATTTTTCTGCACCTTTATGTTACAGGAAAATAACAATTTAGTCTGGTGTAGGTTTTCGAAAACCAAAATAACGCCAATTCCAAAATGATCACCATCACTATCACTTGATTAGAGCTCATTACTTATGCAGTTTCAGCAGATAAAGACATTTACTAAAACTATGAATTATGAGCAGAGAAAATGGAACATCAGTTTCGTATTTTTTTTTTTGTTTCAAAATGACCGCCATGATACCTATTGTAACTGCCGGTCGACATGTATCTTGAAACTTCCTGATTGTCCATATGTCAACACAGTATGATAACAATAACTATCAGACACGTAAACATGATAGTGATAATAAAACAAAATACGCAATAACCCATGTAATTTAGTAATTTTACATTTAAAAATGGCCGCCGTGAAGCATTTTGCCACTTCTATTTGATATATATGTTAACGTTCAGTTGCAAAGTATCTTCATATCTAATAGAATAAGTGCAGAAGCTATCGATATGTGAATTTGTAAACTACATACATATACAAGCAATACAAAACCCATCCGTCAATTAATTTTATTTTCAAAAATGGCCGCTATGAAGAAAATTGTAGCAGCTCTTCGATAAATCATACGTTACAAATCCCGCCTGTACAGTGGGGTCAGCGTGTAAGTGCACACACGAACGAACACATCAGGTTCGAACCAACCTGTCGTGTTCGTTCGAGTGTTCACTTACACGCGGACCCCACTGTACCAACCCCAGCTCTTCGGTAAATCATACGTGGAAACTCCTGTCTTATTTAAATTAAAATTCATCATGATATACCGTGTTGTGTGTAAGTGTGATGCCGATAACGCTGTTTAAGTGTTATATTGGTCACGGCCTGGGAAATTAGACCAGAATACTCTGATAAGAGCATACACCGTTCACAAGTCAATCACATGACGCTGTTTATTTCCCTGAACAATATGCTGTAACCGGTCTAACCATTGTACGATTATAACTGATGATCAGGATCTACACAAAACAGACATATGTTACACGCTTCGTTACCAACCGGTGAAGTATGTAACTTGGCTTTTTGTTTCATTTTCGATATGGGACAATCATGTAACTTTTAACTTCCGATGGATACCATTTTAAAGCATCTAAATCATGACTGCAATGTGAGAACCTGTTCGATATGACAGTATTATATCAGCTTATTCGTAGCATATCGGCAAACAGTCTTAATGTGTGGGATTCGTTGTAGCTAATAACCCATGCAAACGCCTGATAGAATGATATATAAATTAATAGCTTGATGAAAATAATCATACCTAAAGTACAATTTAATCATCATGTCGTTTCCCTGTATATATTGGATGTACCTATAACATATCATGATGATATCATGAACCCACTAGCAGTCATGGCTAGTGTTATTTCGAAAAAAAAATGTGTTTCCGTCCATCCATCCGTTAGTCAGTCCGTACATGTAAGTTTTCGGGTACCCATTATCTCTGCAACCCAAGTCAGATTGACTTGAAACTGCCTTTACTTCTTTATCATCATCAATATTTTCCCCATCCATGCTGCTTTAATGCCCAATGTCAAGGCCAATAGACTGAGAGAATAGTTGTTGGTCGGGTCAGGCTGCGGCTATCGGTGAGCCCCTTCTCACTTGCTCTAGTATATTCAGACAACGAACCTGATGGCAATGGCACATATATGGAAATACCGGTGGGTAGTACTCAATTAACTTACATGGTACCATCAAACATTTATTGATACGTTTGCCTAGACAGAAAATATGAACATAGGTGTAGGTCTTCTGGCGAAACATGCGATTGTTTCTTGATTACATATACATTCCAATAGTATTATGTGTGTCATATCAAATTGATTGTGCGTGGCAGAAACAGACTGCAGGCCAATTGATTATATTTCCAGAGAACTATTTTCGAATACATTGTGATAAAACTACTTCCAGTGAAAATGTATAATGCCATATGCGGCTATAAAAGTTACATAATTGGACAGTTATTATATTGTCATGCTTGAATAATTAACCCATTAGACTGAGAAACATCGTCATACTAACAAATATGCATACTATCTGTGTACATTTGTAGAAATAATATGTTACATTTTGAAATCGCATATGGCAGTAACATGCATATGTAACATTGTAAGTGGTATGTGACGAAAACATAGAATAATGCAGTGTGTTTTGATACTCTTGAGTGTGCTGGTGAGCTACATGGAGATGTGTGATTCATAATAGACCCGTACATATACATTGATTAAGCCGCAATCACAGGATCTGCAGCTGCTGTTATATTGTATCTGTATGTTCATTATCTGATATGGTACTGTCGGCTGAAAGTTATAAATGGTTTAGTCCATACATTCGATTTATTATGACATCTCATACGAGTGTACATTATTAATGGGAGTGAAACTCATTCATCGGTGGCATATACATGTATATATATTCACCGTCAGGCTAACGCAATAACTGCGCTTTTATTATAGCTGTTAGAATTTACAGTTTACAGCGATACACTCGCGAAATAATTTGAAATGAACGTCAATGAATAATATGTGTCAGTCTACTCCATGCTGACATTATTTGTTTGTAAATGTATGCATGTATTCTGTTTCTTGTGGAGCGAAATCCGATACACATGATGCACTTTTAATAGAACAATACGAGACTGATAATACATTAAACTTATAAAAAATAGTAATTTATTGTAAACATTTGTAAATGAACAAATTAATTTGCATACTTGCGTAATTAAGTGTCGATAGCTGTTATATAATGTAATATTGATAAGATGTATGTATATATATTATGTTCAAGCGTAAATATGACAACTGCAGAACATTACATTATACATGTACAATGTACATGCAATATTCTCAAAGTATGGGGGAGCCATTTTGAATCTATCTCTGAGATATAACAGGAACGATGGAGACAACAGGGAAATATATCACATGATGAATACTATGAATCTATGAACAGATAAATACTATAATAAAACAAGGTACATACACACACTCAGATGTTTAGCTGGGATATTGATAGAACAAACATTTGGCGGCCATTTTGATTTTTCTTAATCATGATTGAATTATCGTATCAGTATACAAAAGTTGAACCTGTTGCTACCTATGCATTACTACATAATATTACCATATTATTTAAGGTAGGCCCAAGTTTCAGATTTATAAATGCATGTGCCATGATGTGCATGTACATTGTATCTTGTTTCATTATGAAAATTCAATTCAAAGGCGAGTAACTCACTACAAAGTGCTCATTGTAAACATTGTAGGGTTCTGGGGCCCGTTTCACTAAACTTCCTACGACTAAAATGTTCGTAAGTGCAAAATTATAATAGTCTGTAAATTGCACATTAATAATGTTTTCTTGTAAACAAATGATGGATTTACATTTATTGAGCATAGGCTGCATATGCAGCCTATGCTCAATAAATGTAAATCCATCAATTTAATTTTACAGACGATCCTAAATTTGCACTTACGAACATTTTAGTCGTAGGAAGTTTAGTGAAACGGGCCCCTGAACGCCAACAGCATACACATTCTTATTTTCAACATCAGTAATTTATGTATATACGTATTTTAAATAAATAGAGGATATTCTCGTGGTGTGAAATGTCAATATTCGTGAAATATGGACATTCCACACCACTCGATGAACATATATGTCATATTCGTTGCAAAAATATGAATATTCTATTTATTATATACCGCTCCATGGAAATTAGCAGTTTTTAGACTGTATACGGTAATAAATGTGTATTTGCAGCCTATTTGCAGTCCGGCACTGCAGGTGCGCGTTATGAATATAGATAGCGGAAGTAGTCGTATTTTCACCGGAAGATGTTTATTTCATCGATGAGAACATCGTATAACTATGTATTTCATGGGTAGGTATCTAATAAATAAGAATATGTTATTATAAGAAGGACCTGAAAGCGATTAATTAGCGAATTGTTGCTGATTTGTTAGACTATTGGTTGCTATGGTTACGCAAGATTTTGTTTGTAATTTGTGACATTAACATAAGCCTGAGTCAAATATATGTGCATCCTATTAATGAAATCATTATTCACAAGTTTATTAACAGTAATCAACGCAACAACTGTTCAGATTTTGTCTCTATTTTTTCTACAGATAATTCACGGTTACCATAAAAATGTAAAAAAGTACGGCATTCGGCCGCGGTTTACGCAATTTTAACACGCGGATTCGGTTTCAACGATGAATTTTACAAAAAGATAGATGCATTTCATAAAGTTCTACTCTGGGTGTGGGGTAAATCGCAAAATAATCGCCGAAGGAAATTGTTGCTGATTTGTTAGAAAATCGGTTGCTATGTTTACCACAATCTGAAATTTACATATAAATATAATCCAGAGTGAAATATACGTGTATCCTAATAATAAAATCATATTACTACAAGTTTATTGACAGTAATCACAGCAACAACTGTTTACATTCTGTCTACTTTTTCCACAGGAAATTTACGGCTACCATGCAAATGTCTAAAATTACGGTATTCGGTCGCGGTTTACGCAATTTTAACACGCGGTTTCTGTTTCTACGATGAATTTCACATAAAGATAATTCCAGCACAAAAAATATTTACGCAATTCCCTAACATTTGATTGGTCCGTAGCAAGTCTCTGTCCAAAATCTATATCCCAGTAAACTCCATGCCGAACTACTTTCCATAACCGTCAGGCGCAGTTAAAATAATTCTTAAGAAAACGGAAAATAAACACATTTTATTGATGAATTTATTTCAAATGGTGGAATTATATGGAATGAATGGCCTTTTTGTTGAATTTATAGGGGATATAAACTTGGAAAAGTCGCGGGAATACTGGACGAAAGTAGAAAAAAGGTGTTTTTTAGATCGGTGAACGATCACAATTGGACGAACTTTGTATGGTTGGAGTTGCTAATGTATATGGTCATGGTGCACCACTTTAGTTTGAGCTGGCGATCAGTTATTGGTCAAATATGACCGATAATCCACGCCGGACGGCCTCCGATTCTGTGTGAGATTCTTTCGTACACGCAACTTTCGCTTTGGATGGGGTAATCAAAACGCGAATAACTCAATAAATACTTGAAAAAGCGATTTGAAGTGAGTATATTCACACACCTAATACGTTTATCGATTGCCAGAGACATTATTTCATACATTTAATCGATGTTTATTGTGTTTGTGCGAATTGGAAAATAGAGGGCTCTTTCTATAATTGCCATATTCATACCCACCTTCTATAAATAGAAGATGGTAATGTACGAGACCAAGTGGGTGGGGTAATGGGATTTTTTTAAAATAGACATTATTTTGGTGTCATAGGTCCGAGTCTTCCACCTGTGGTAAAAGCCACATAGTGTCCATTTTCCGATTCAACGGCTGTCATACTGTAGTCCATGTGACAGATGAAATTTGACTACCAAAAAAGTGGGCAAGTCCCCATTATATTTTTAAATTAGCCCAATATGTCACTACACGGAAAACATGTGATGGCCAGCTGAATTCCACAGCTAAACTCATTTTGGCGGCCATTTTTCAAAATGGCCGCCATCACTTTTGCATATTTCATAATACTGGCCGTAACATTTAATTGGGTTGTCTGAGACACAATTACCCCGGGATAAAAAATGTTCACAATGTCATTTTACATGATATATTGAATACAAAATTGCAATTTATTCATTTGGTGACGAAATAATGATACAAATAAGAAATGTGTTTTTTTTCACAATTTTTTAGATATATGTTCGAAATGTCACCAATTATCTGAAACATTAACCATATTCATTGTATTTTGTGTCTCAATAAGTTTATGTGTTAAAACATTTCTGGAATGATGGAGTAATGGTCTTTATGACATTTCTGACCTGTCTAGATTCTGATCCTCTTGTGATTTATCGCAGCCTTGTACTTAAGGATCTATACACCGCATTAGAAGCAGGGCAGGGGATTTACTGACTGAGTGGAAAGCAGTGTGGACCCTGAATAGCGTGTGGGGTGCACATATTGATCTGGAGCTACACTGCTCACATAACCATATGCCATATTTCTCCAGTCACAGTCACCAATGAGTCATAGGTTGACAGTTTCCATATTGACTCGCCGCATTGTTGATGAGCCTCCATCTATCCATATACATCTGGTTGCTGTACACTATGCATCTGGTTGCTGTACACTATGTATCTGGTTGCTGTACACTATGTATCTGGTTGCTGTACACTATGCATCTGGTTGCTGTACACTATGTATCTGGTTGCTGTACACTATGTATCTGGTTGCTGTACACTATGTATCTGGTTGCTGTACTATCTGGTTGCTGTACACTATGTATCTGGTTGCTGTACACTATGCATCTGGTTGCGTACACTATGCATCTGGTTGCTGTACACTATGTATCTGGTTGCTGTACATATCTGGTTGCTGTACACTATGTATTTGCAGTCATCACGTATGTGTGTTGAATTGATGGCTAAAATATGTAGACTTAATTCAGATTACAGATACACCGACGGTGATTAGCGCATCTCCTTATTTAGCCGATATTGATCCACACAATGCGTATTTGCAGTAAATAATGTATATCTATAACGTTGACATATTTATTAAAGTATAATAGCATGCGTGTATTTTGACAATGGTGTCAACATTAGCACCTGTTATAAATTTACATCTATTGAACATTTTAACATGTTAACCCTGATCAAACTAGCCATACATCTCTGGGGTTAAACTAGAAGCAAATGCAATATGGCCAAGTGCTTCGGGAATAAAGCTTACAGTGTGAATCTGAGAAATATAAATTCACTCATCATCGCTGTCAGAGGAAGTATTTTCATCCAGGCTAAAGTCGTCGTCATCATGTTGGTACATGATAACAGCTTACATGCGTATGTACATATGGGTCCGTTGACGATGCATGAACAGTCACGCGGCCGACATGATCAGTTAGACTTACATCACACTAGTCCTAGCACGACTTCGGGAGCTGGGGATCCCGTCATTCATTTGATAACTGGAATGCCGGTATCGCTTGATGTCCCTCCATGTTCTTCGTTGGGTGTTGGGATGTCTGGACAGTAAATTAAACTACGTCGCCAGATAGCACCTGATGGTTAGCTCGACGGGCGTGTTGCCACAGTGTGTCGTCATATGAGGGCCGTTGGCCGCTCTCTATTTCCCCCACTCCTGCTGTGGAATAGTTGGTACCTGAGCTCACTGACATCGATTGTTTCAGTGTTGTGGCAGTACAGCTCACATCTGAACTCCTGGATGGTACGGAAGACCTCATTTGAGAGGACCCAGTCTTTTACAAAGTGATGTGAATGCCTCTCTAAATTTTGGGTGGCGAAGCAGGATCTTCAATGCGCTCAACTTTCCTTGCCCGGCAAGTGCACGGACAGTGTCACATCCTGCCCATGGATAAAGTCCCATAAGGGCATTGTATACTTTTGGTATACAGTTTGATAATATCGATAAGCCCGACAGGTCAGATTGTAGATCGCTAATTACTTCCCAACCTCCGCATGTTAGTTTCACACGAACATCACTGCATGTGACGAACATGGACCTTATCCCTAGCTTCTCTCTTTTATCCTGAACTTTTGATTTTCAGCTAGAAACGCCGTGAGTGTGTTATTGCTCTTTATACTTGCCAAGAGTCGTCTCCAATTCTGTATTTTATGTCCAGCCATTATATTGATGAAAGCGATCCCATCTTCTGAATAGCGATGAACTCGTTTGGCAGCTTTGATCGAATTACTCCGATACACATCAAATATGACATCGATCCTCTCACTTGTACCACTGGCATGGAGCATCTGAGTGAATATATAATCATTTGTATTAGTGCCATCCCGATTTTGATCTCTAGATGATTAGCAAGCACGGCTTTCTTTCATGGTTCCATCTGTGTTTGCTAATGTCATTGACAGTGGACCAAGTGGATGAAATAGGACATCGCTCATCGCTAACTGTCTGTTTTATGCAACCAGCATTATGTTACCAAACAATGATTTGGTCAGCTTTCAGGACAACGTCTTTGGATGTCACTGACAGTACTTTTGTGGCTCTATGTCTCGGTTCATGGAAGCGCTCACACTCTCCCAAATACTGCTTTATAAATACAGCATATGCATTGTAACCATATGCATGCGCTGTAAGAAGGCCGTTAGAAACATCAGGTGTGGCGACTGCTCCGGCGGTAGAGATAATAACAAGGTCTGATGGATCGCTTCCAAACGGGTTTGTCCAGTTGTTGTGCAACAGATCCACAAGTGACATTACATCAGACTCATCTCTCTTTATTTGTGCCTTGCCAAGAATGGGTGACTTTGTCTGGACGTTGGGGTGATATCTAATGCCGGAGTTATCTTAGAGCTAATTCACTGTGCTCTGCTGTGAGATAATAGCGTGTCAATGTACCAGGCTTCAGGCTAAATCACTGTGCTCTACTGTGAGTTAATAGGCTGTCAAATGTCCAGGCTTCAGGCCCTATCACTGGTGCCTTACGTGAGGTAATAGCGTGGTCAAATGTACCAGGCTTCAGGCTAAATTCACTGTGCTACTGTGAGATAATGCGTGTCCATGTACCTGGTTCAGACTAATCACTTGTGCTCTACGTGAGATAATAGCGTGTTTTGTACCAGGCTTCAGTAAATCACTGTGCTTTCTGTGAGAAATAAGCCGTGTCCATGTACAGGCTTCAGGCTAAATCACAGTGCTCTACTGTGAGATAATAGCGTGTCAATGGTACAGGCTTCAGGCTAAAATCACTGTGCTCTACTGTGAGATAATAGCGTTGTCAAGGTTACCAGGTAGGCTGAAATCACTGTGCTTACTGTGAGATAAATAGCGTTTCAAGGTACTGGCTTCAGGCTAAATCACTGTGCTTTATTGTGAGATAATAGCGTGTCCCATGTACCAGACTTCAGGGGCTAAATCACTGTGCTCTACTGTGAGATAATAGCGTGTCCATGTACCAGGCTTCAGGCTATCCTGTGCTCTGCTGTTGAGGATAATAGGGTGTCCATGTACCAGCTTCAGGCTAAATCACTGTGCTCTACTGTGAGATAATAGCGTGTCCATGTACCAGGCTTCAGGCTAAATCACTGTGCTCTACTGTGAGATAATAGCGTGTCCATTGGTTACAGGGCTTTCAGGCTAAATCACTGTGCTCTACTGTGAGATAATAGCGTTGTCCATTTGTACCAGGCTTCAGGCTAAATCACTGTGCTCTACTGTGAGATAATAGTGTCCATGTACTTGCTTCAGGCTAAATCACTGTTTGCTTTACTGTGAGATAATAGCGTGTCCATGTACCAGGCTTCAGGCTAAATCACTGTGCTCTACTGTGAGATAATAGCGTGTCCATGTACCAGGCTTCAGGCTAAATCACTGTGCTCTGCTGTGAGATAATAGCGTGTCCATACCAGGCTTAGGCTAAACATGTGCTCTACTGTGAGATATAGGTTGTCATTTACCAGGCTTCAGGTAAATCACTGTGCTCTACTGTGAGATATAGCGTGCAATGTACCAGGCTTTCAGGCTAAATCACTGTGCTCTACTGTGAGTAATAGCGTTGTCCATGTACCTGGCTTCAGGCTAAAATCACGTGCTCTACTGTGAGATAATAGCGTGTCCATGTACCTGGCTTCAGGCTAAATCACTGTGCTCTACTGTGAGATAATAGCGTGTCCATGTACCAGGCTTCAGGCTAAATCACTGTGCTCTACTGTGAGATAATAGCGTGTCCATGTACCTGGCTTCTGCTATACTGTGCTATCTGTGAGTAGAGCGTGTCCATGTACAGACTTCAAGGCTAAATCACTGTGCTCTACTGTGAGATAATAGCGTGTCAATGTACCTGGCTTCAGGCTAAATCACTGTGCTCTACAGTGAGATAATAGCGTGTCCATGTACCAGGCTTCATCTAAATCACTGTGCTCTACTGTGAGATAATTGTGTCCATGTACCAGCTTCAGGCTAAATCACTGTGCTCTACTGTGAGAAATCGTCAAGGTCCAGCTTCATTCTAAATCACTGTGCTCTGCTGTGAGATAATAGCGTGTCCATGTACCAGGCTTCAGGCTAAATCACTGTGCTCTGCTGTGAGATAATAGCGTGTACATGTACCAGGCTTCAGGCTAAATCACTGTGCTCTGCTGTGAGATAATAGCGTGTCAATGTACCAGGCTTCAGGCTAAATCCGCGAATGCATCCTGCAGTCATGTGCATCCTTGTTGACAGTTTCCTCCGTAGTCTGATCAACGGCAATCTTAGCTAACGGGTTTTTGTTCCTTAGCTGTACGAAGAATCCCCCATTCTGGAAGTGAGCGTGCATTGTTGGACTTGTCTCATACAATCCGGACATCTAAGCCAAATAGACAGACAAATGTCTACTGCGAAATATAAGGGTTTCCTGCCACTGATGCATGCTAGATGAAGATGCCAGTCACCTTCTATGTCATTTCGGATCAATCCCAGGAGAAGCGCTATCATCACTATACATGTATATGTCATCCAAAATGCTGCTAGTGGCCCTCTGTCATGTGGCAATTTATTATGTCCCTTGATATACATACAAATCTAAAACATGTACAGTGAAATTGCGATCGCTCAAAATCGCTCGTAATATCGGGCTCGCTCGAAATAGCGTTGCGGTCCCAATAATTTTCCCTATATGTTTAATGTATTTTACATGCGATGGCTCAAAATGCAACTCCTCGAAAATGCGATCCCTCGAAACATTTTTCAAGTCCCTCGGACTCATTTCTCGCTATTTTGCTACACGATGATTCGAAAGTCATGATGAAGTTTGGGCTTGGCTAATTTTCGCACCTCCGCGTCCGACTTATTACGATCAAAGACCAAGCCGCGCTCTACCTGTCTATGAAGTGTGGTTTCTTTTCAAGTGCAGTTAATTGCTTAAAGTGGTGCAATTTGGTCGTTAACGTTGTTGATAGCGATCAACGATATACGGCGATTTATTAAATAGCCTGGGCTTCGGCCATTAGGCGCATTTAACAGAGTCTGTCGTAAGTCATTGGTCGTTTTTCGTCGTAACTCACGGTTTATACTCAAATAACCCGAGTATCACTGGAACAACCAGAGTCGTTGCTCAGGTTCAAGTCGAGTTAGAACCCTAGTAACCCACCACCCGGCATGGATTCGATTAAAGTTACTCGAGTAAGGTTTAAAGGTCAACATTATTTAACTGGAGTTGGGACTCTGCTTATATATTTTCTGATATGTAAGGGTAGGAATTGGCTCGAGGACCTTCCAAACCCGGGCATTTGAGCCCAAAACAAAAATGGCAGGCCAATGACCGTTGGCCCGTTTGTTTCCGAATTTACTAATCGTACATTACATGCAGGAGACAGTGAGGCGGTTAATCTAACCTAGCTAGTTCATTCTCCTATCGCACGAAGCCGGTATGTAACACCGTGAAACACGCTAAGTGTGAGTACATGTGATATATGGAGACACAGCCGTAACAGTGTTATCCTATATGATGATGATATTTGACGGTTGGTCAGGGCAAAACATATGATCGATATTGAGTTATGCAAAATATGATATGTTTTCGGGCCCAGCTACTGTCGTTTCGCGGCTTATCGTTATATACGAGATGCTATTATTCGAGTTCAGGTGCGGCGTTTATCTGTTGTTATTTGGTTAGATGACAATGTGTTTCACATATCCTGAAGACGACATAAAAAGAGAAGATACCACACAGCGGTACTCTGCTTGTTCTAGTGGTCCTCGTGTTACTCGAGCGGCTACTCGGAAGTCACAACGAAAAACGCCCATTAAAAATACCACACTTCCCAGTTAGAGATGAATGGTCGTGACACAAATGATTTGCTCTTACTAAATTTCCGATCAGTGCAGCATTAAATCGGCCTGCATATTCAGTTCAGGACGTGAAATGTTCGTCCTCGACAGCTATTCATGATGCATACTATAATGAAATAGTAAACCCATATCAAGTTGCAGGAGTCTGTACGTTGATCAGCGTATATACTGGTCACAAACTAAGTAGCCTAAAGCATCTTTTGTTGCGTCGCAATATTTTACGATCCATGATTTATTTATGGGCGCCGTAAACAACATCGTTTGAGCTGGGCCCATACCCCACTGTTTCGAGTGACATCACAACCACCTGCGACATAAATATGCAAGCTGTTGTAGTTTTCTAGCAAGTTTAACCATTCTGGTTTACCTGATAAGTTCCATCACAGCATGAAACAAATTTGTATCTTCGATAAAAGCATTTTTTACTGCAAAAATGGCATATTTCTGACATGTTATTTTAGTTTTCTCTGAAGTTTGTGAACCGATGTTCAAATACCTTGTTTCAACGTATGTAAAATATCGTACTAAAGATATTTCATCGGAGGTTACAAAGGTCTCAGACCATCAGATATAATGTTATAGCCATATTTCATAATTTCCTAAAAATGTGGCGGCCATTTTGCAAAATGGCCGCCAAAAATTAGTTTAGCTGTGGAATTGAGATGGCCATCACCTTTTTTCAGTTAGGTAACATGTTACACTAACTGAAAACTATAGTGGCGACTTGCCCACTTGTTTGGTAGTCAAACCTCATGTTTTGCCTGTGGGCAGATGGACTACTGGTCGCAATACGATCGTTTCATTCACGCTGGTTACATGTACATGTAGTATAATTATGTTACTGTTGCTGGGCAAATGGGGTGACGGCATTTGTGGCCAGCAAAACTGCTTATCTGCCTATCACACTTTTTAGGACTCGACAAATTCTTAATTTTCCACTCGTCCAGATGGCTTTCAAGCTCATACATTCCGATTCCGATACGTTTTAAAGTTTATAGTGCACTCTATTCAAATTACCACTTGTCCAGATCAAACATTCACTCGTCAATACGAGCGGACGAGTTGATTTGTGAGGCCTGATTTTTGCAATCCGATAAAGGCATTATTGTTCTTTTTTAATGATATACAAGACATGATTACGACCATGCGCCTAACTGAATGGCGAACAATGTAAACAATGGGAGCTTATGCCATTTGTGGCCAGAACAAATTCTGGGGGCCGTTTCACTAAACTTCTTACGACTAAAATGTTCGTAAGTGCAAACCTATGACAGTCTGTAAATTTCAAATTAACAATGTTTTCTTGTAAAACAATATTGGATTTACATTTAATGAGCATAGGCTGCAAGCAGCATATGCTCAATAAATGTAAATCCATTGATTGAATTTTCCAGACGATCCTAAATGTGCACTTACGGACAGTTTAGTCGTACGACGTTTATTTAAACAATTATTGGATTTATATGCAGCCTATGTTCAATAAATGTTCAATAAATGTAAATCCATCAAAGATGAAGATTCCAAATTTGCACTTACGAACATTTCAGTCGTACGAAGCTTAGTGAAACGGCCCCCTGGACTGTAAAAACGCTTCCAATAGCGTTACAATGATATTTGATATGACATGTTTTTTCACCGACCGAATGACGATCAGTGCAGACCCTGATCAGTCTGCGCTGACGCGCAGGCTGATCAGGGTCTGCACTGGTCACCAGGATCATAAACATCATTTCCCAAGTCACAGCCACACATACATGTTACAGTGACGCGGGGACCATGTCATATAGACTTATCTATATCCTGCCTGTATCCGGCAGACGTCTGATATAGGCGCATACTTATTTCAAATTAAAAAAACTCCGCCAGATGAAATGTTAGCATACACGGCGTTTGCTACTAGCGTAGCCCGTGGTCAACTAGCTACAATAATTCACCTCCGATATGTTATCTACGGCTACAATTTGACCCATTCAAAAAATGTGAGCAACCGAAGTGCATACCCAAACCTGTTGATGTCATGTCAAAATTTAGTAAACTGTATATTGTATACCTTTAAACAAATAATATTTGATGTAGAGCTAGTAAATTGCCAAAAATAATAGAACAAGGAAATCATTTTCCCAATGGAAGCCATATTTTCTCTAGTTGTTGTTCAACATTCAACATAACGAAATGAAGCTTTCAAATTTACAAGATATACATGTAAGTGTCAGATAAACACCGTGACACGGTAAAATAAGCAATTTCTGCATGTGTATGTTCTTTATTAATAATATATTGATACAGCTTTGAATGTTTATATATCGCTAACATATCAAACACGTCGGATAACCGATTGCAAAAATCACTCTTCCATGCGTTACATTAAAGAGATGGGGTTAAATTGCTACCCTCGCGAGAAGTATGGAGCGGGGTAGCAATTTTGTTTCTAGTGGTCAACCTGCAAAGTCCGGCCAGGCGTGAAATTTTGTTACCATTTACTCAAATCTATATGTTTTGAACGATTGGTACAGGGCTGTTATGGTAACACATATCCAAAGTCAAGTCCGTCTATTTCGTACCACAGGTTGAAGTAACATACCAAGGCCTATACATACATTAAATATACATAACAGTATTAATAAGTGAAAACAAGTAAGTCAAACCGTTTGTTTACTCCCTGTTATAACACATTATCGAACAGACATTATCACCTGACATAAATGACCAAGAATCGCATCAAAAATAAGATCACAGGTGTTTTCTTGGTGTCCGGTTCAGAGATGTTCCACTGTACATGTCACTATCACAGGTGTATGAACCATTACGTCGGTGTAACAGCGCTGCAGATAAGGAATTAGTAATTGAGTATTGTCACTCCTTCATTTCTGAAGCAATTGGGTATTTAAAAATTTTAATTGGGTAAAATAAAATCACACTATTGTTTACACATCAACAGACAGCAATTATTTAATAGTTTGCTTCGAAATGAAAACATGTCTTGGCATGTCATTAGAATTGTCTCATTGGAGACAATTCTAATGAAATACCAAGATGTGTTTTCATGGAAAATAAGACAAATATGCTATATTTGTGGTCTGTTTATTGTTTTCTGCAACATGGTAAAAGTACCACAAATTGTTTATTGCTTTTTAATACTCGCTCTTCTGATTTCAATTGGTTTTTTGGCACTTTTAATTGAGTATTTAAGCAAATACGCAGCTTATCTGGAGCCCTGGTATCATATGGGTATTTTGGTGGATTTGGGTGGATTTTGTTGGCTTTGTATAATTTACACAGTTTTGTGCAACTACTAATGCTCCAACAGCTCCTGTGGAAATCCGCTGCACAATGTTCGTCAACTTTCGACGTCATTTATACAAGAATTATCATAGATGTTGAAAATCACGTTCACAACGGTTTCATATCGACAAACTCTGGAAACCTCGTACAGCGGCCTAAATATTTGATTCTACTGTCTGTTTCGTGTAAATCTGTTCATTTCATTTTTCATTAATACAGTGGAACCTCTCTAAACCGGACACCAAGAAAATACATGTGACGGTCTTATTTTTGATGAGTTTCTTGGTAATTTATCTCAGGTGATAATGTATGTTCGTGATCGTATAGCACACAAGTATGGCTCAGAATGATCAAATGCCTGATTTACAGTGACACCTCTTTAAGCCGGACGCCCTGGGCACCGCCCAGGGTGTCCGGTTTACAGAGGTTCCACTGTAATTCTTTTTATCAAATTTAAGAACGAGTCTATTTTTATTTCGTGAAATGCTATGGATTGGTAAAATGCTGCGGGGTTTTGGCACAGGCACTATATTATGACATTTTACTTTTCTACTTATTTCGGAAATAGCCGGTATCAAACTTATTTTTAAAAGGCATCATTTCCAAACTATCTAGCCAGGCTTCGGAGACAATTTCCATGTTTTTCTTGTTTTTCGAAACTGTCTCCTCCCTTTAGCCCATGTTTCTCATTGTTTTGATTTGTTTTGTACGGAGCCCCGCAGGGGACGTAGAATTTTTGTTTTTATTAATTCGTTCCCACGAAATAACAATTCGTTCCTACGAAATAGCAATTCGTTCCCTCAATTTAACAATTAGTTCCCACGAATTAACAATTCGTTCCCACGAATTAACAATTCGTTCCCACGAATTAACAATTCGTTCCTTCAATTTAAATCATTCCCACGCGAACGAATTGTTAATTCGTGGGAACGAATTGTTATATCGTGGGAACGAGTTGTTAATTCGAGGGAACGAATTGTTAAATTGAGGGAACGAATTGTCATTGCGTTGGAACGAATTGTTAACTCGAGGGAACGAATTGTTATATCGTGGGAACGAATTATTGATTCGAGGGAACGAATTGTTAAATTGAGGGAATGAATTGTTATTTCGTGGGAACGAATTAATAAAACAAATCCATGTCCCCTGCGCCTGCGGGGCTCCGTAGTTTTGACCGCATTTCATGAAATAAAAATAATTATCCTTCTTAAATTTCGCTTAGAATTAATAATCTTGAAAAACATTAATATCACGCTTGCGATTTCGGCATAGGCGTAACAATGGTAAGGTTTTGTGAAACAGACAGTAGTTACTCATCACACATGCAGAACACATGTGGCGAAAGTGTAATAATGGTGTACTTGAATGTCGACACAATTATAATAGCTATCATTTCAAGGCGGGAAATTAATTTGTCTGCATTTATACGGCATTTATTTTCTTGGTTTCAAGCAACAGAAACATGTTTTAGCAGCGCATTAGAATCCTCGTTAACTGAGTCGACACTATTAGGTACCTGCGCTATCGTGTCAATATTTCTCATGTATTTGACATTTTCGCTTTCAAATACTTGAATTTTATGCTTGGAATCAAGCAGATTGATTGGCTGAGACTGAGCTGTGCACAGCTCAGTCTCAGCCAATCAAGCTGCTTGATTGCGAGGTGAGATTGCCAATAGATGTTCGGAAACAATGACATCCAGGCAAGATTAACACGGGCGGAAGTGTAGATCTACATGTATCTAATATTCCCCCAAATATACACTGCATAGTCTCGTTTCTTATGGAATGAGTAAAAACGTAATACACAGTATATAGAGAATAGTAGGTTAGTGCCATGAATGGGAAAACATATCTGGCAACGCTTAGGAAACGGGATGGGCGAGGCTCTGCCGAGCACATCCCGTTTCCGAGCCGCGCCAGATAATTTTCCCATTCACGGCACTAACCTACTATTCTATTTATCCCGTCAACACCTACATGTACAAATGGCTTTAAAATGCAAACAAATAATCACAGCCACCGCACATATTCATACGCAGTGATTAGGTCGTATTGACAGGATATCAAAAATGTTTCACGGCACCGTGTTTCACGGCACATACGCAATGTATTGACGGGATAAAATACGTCATCACTCATGTAAAATACTCTATGTATTGATACTAGCCCTTTACTTTCACATTTCCACACACGTTGAACAAAACCCTATATGTATTGTGTTACAGAAAATGATGAACAACAACATTAATTTGCACGTATAACAACTGAATAAGTTTGATAAAAAACAATTTTCAGTGTGTTTATAATTCCATAGAAAACATACTCACATGCCATCAGTGTAGGTTCCACACACAAATCAATTAATGATATTCCGAAAACACACGGGACACAAAATGCAAATTGAGTAGTCCTATTAATCTGACCACACGTTGCAATCATTGCATGCTACAGTTGTATTCAGTACCTCACTATTTCGCTTGGTTTGATATACTTGGAACGTACACTATTTCGCTTGGTTTGATATATTTGGAACGTACACTATTTCGCTTGGTTTGATATACTTGGAACGTTTTAATGACATTCCAATAAAAGATGATTGACAATGAATACTAAAATAAATTTATTAGAAGAAAAATGTGTTTTGCACATGTACAGTGTAAACAATGATGATAATAATAGTACAGTGAAACCTCTCTAAACCGGACACTCTGGGAGGACCCCAGAGTGTCCGGTTTAGAGAGGTTACACTGTAAATCTACTCTATGACTATTCCAAGACATGCATGCGTACTATGGCAACATGTTAAAAGCTATCATAATTGATAAATAGCCATTAGACAAATCAAAGTTAAGAACTCAGACGGTAACAGTGTGTCCGGTTTAGAGAGGTTCAACTGTAGTATACTAAATAGGCAAATAAGAACGCTACGAAAAGTTCAAACAATGTTTCGTGATCAATACACCTTCCATGTATGATGGTGTGTTTATATTCAGTGAACTCGGTTGATAAATACCGTAGTATGATATTGACTCACCACCATGTACATTTACGACCATGTATATAAATACTTCCTGTATCTTAAGTGTATGTTAAATGCATATCATGTTTATCGTCTTTGGTACATGCACATTATATTGCATACAATAATCAAAGTACTGAAAGTACTGCCACTAGAACCTGACATGAGGTACAGGCATTATAGTATGTGACCTTGACATACATGCTTTGCTTAAATGATTTAGCCATTGTAACCAGTTTGTGTGTTAAATTCTTTCTTAAGCCACTATAATACCATTATTTGGCAATTTTCTATATTTAGATATTGTTCACATTCAACCCATTCTAGAGATACAGTGGGGTCAGCGTGTAAGTGCACACACGAACGAACACGACAGGTTGCAAAGCTGCTTTCAAAGTGTTGTCCATATTAGAAAATCGTAGTAAATATTCCGTAGTATCAGTTGTTTCAAATGATAAAAAAACAATGAAATTTCAGTGAAAAATGTGATTTCCAGCGGTTGTTAAACGTCCTGGTGGTAGTATTGGTATCAAATATGTCTGCAAATGTATGTCTGTCATTTCCGGCTGACGGCCTCGTATGTATACATAGTTTCGGTAACCTCGTGAGTCTAGCTGAAATCAACCAATCGGAGCCAATCATGTTGGGAGACTGAGCCTTTTCTGTAATTGGGACCGATTTATCGTTGTTCCGGAGATCCGTGACCGGTGAAAATAATCATTTAATGTCATTGTCTAATTTCAGCGAATGTCGCGTTCTTCATTCCAATTATTATTAAATTTAAATACTCATCTGTTACGACGAATAGTAAATATAGCGGCTTCAGTGATTATGTTTTGCAAAAAATCTGCTGACTTTGGAAGAAGTTGGATATGCAAGAATACGTTTGTCGTTTTGTCTTGATTTGGACCGAGAAAGTCCTGTAACCAGGGGGCCGTTTCACTAAACTTCTAAATGTTCGTAAGCGTAACTTTAGAATCGTCTGCAAATTTCAATTGATGGATTTATTTTTATTGAGCATAGGCTGCATATGCAGCCTATGCTCAATAAATGTAAATCCAACAATTATTTACAAGAAAACATTGTTAATGTGAAATGTACAGACTATCATAATTTTGCACTTACGAACATTTTAGTCGTAGGAAGTTTAGTGAAACGGCCCCCAGATGCTCTGGTAATTATGTAAATGGTTATAAGATGTATCGGACTACTGCATTGCTCTAACTGACGCTTGTATTTGAAAAGCAGCTTTATCCGTATTCTGAAACATCAGAACGAATAGCAATACAAATGTCCGTACCTTATATAGATATTATACGATTAGTAGCTGAGCATAATATTAATAATAATAATAATAATAATAATGTACATGCAGAAAATCTTACAAATTGCGGTAACATACATTTTCTACATCATTAATTAGTAAGCGTTTTTTAGCATAATGGTTGAAAACAATCGGCAGCGCTAAATCATCATTTTAATTATGTCATATCAGATTCCAGTACATTTATCTTCATTTATCCATGAACACGCATAACTACTCGAACCGTCCTCATTTCGCCATTGAACTATACGTTTCCATTTCTAAATCCGTGTATAATGTATAAGATACCGTAATAGTTTGTTGGTTGGATTATAGACTGGTGTCTATGTGTTACACGGGAGTCAGTTTCTCATATACAGCGCCAATAGCCTAGCAGCATTTTTATGATTCATCGAGTGAAGTCACTGGAGTCATGAAAGGAAACAAATGAGACACGCCATGCGATTTTGCACCTTCTAACATCTGCGTAATTTCATTAAATACGTTTACAAAAATAAATGAAGTCAAAAGTTGACAAAACTTTCAGAGTACATGCGGAATATAATTCCGCATGTACTCCGACAATTTTGTCAACTTTTGACTCCATTTACGGAATATATTGTAAATTTTGTAAATGAATTACGCAGGTGTCCGAAGGTACAAAATCGCATGGCGTGTCTCAAATATAACTCTGTTTCAATACAATATTAGCAGGGGCCATTACGCGTAACTTTATCCCTTATATCATACCAATGTGTTTTTGAAATTGGTGACTATATTGGGGTATCTGGTTTGCATTTTGTCCAAATTATTTATGAAACCTATGAGTGATGTTTTGGAACATTTTCGGAGAACATTTCATTTGGAATGAGATATGAATGAGGCATACATATTTTCCACTTGCCATTATTACCGTTACATATGTTCATTGATTGATCAATTGATTGATTAAGTTATTAACTGGTTGATTGATTGCTGGATTGATTGGTTGATTGATTGGTAGGTTGGTTGGATGGTTGGTTGGTTGGTTGGTTTGTTGATTTGGTTGTTGGTTGGTTGGTTGGTTGGTGGTGGGTGGGTGGGTGGGTGGTTGGTTGGTTGGTTGGTTGGTTGGTTGGTTGGTGGTGGTTGGTTGGTTGGTTGGTTGGTTGGTTGGTTGGTTGGTTGGTTTGCTTTGCTTTGATTTGATTTGATTTGATATTATTAATTGATTGATTTGTTGAGGACGTGTGTCCGTTAAACAACTAGGTGTTTGTGGGTACACTGTATTCACTGCTTCCAACATTGAAAAACAGTACAGTATCCTGATTTTAAATATCAGTTGCCCTCAGTGGAAACGATGCATGTCGAGGAAGTGAAAATAATCCCGCCACGACTGAATACATTTATGTGTCGCAATGAGGAGTCGGTGGAATAATTTCCGCTCAGGCGTCATCATAATCGATTAGCAATCCGCGAACAAATAATCATGTTGGCGTTTTCGAATTGCTCAGACGTATGTCAGCATAAACTAAGATAGCATACGTGTACTTGGTGCCAACGCAGTTATGCCGTTCATCAAAATAATATCAACTTGTGTGATATAAATGTCAAGACATATATGTCAATCATGGCCGTTGTTTGTCCGACTGTACGGTATGGGTATGGTGTGCAATTGGTATGAGATTCACATATTGTTAGAAATAATAGGCCACTACCTCACACAATGGCTCGTTGACTCATTGACAAACAAAGTAGCCGCTTTTGCTTACTGGATCAAAGGCGGATATGGGTCTATGCTGGTCGCGATATCAATACGCCCGTGTGTGTGAATTATCGAGCCAAATACCACCATCGATGAACATTCGATCTGTCTGCGTGATGCGTAATTATCGATAACTTAATTGCTGGAGTGGTGCGAGAAATGTGGATTATTGTTGGGTGTTTGCGACCAGTGTATACCCAGATCAGACTGATCTGGGTCTGCACTAGTTTTTATTAGCAACACACACACCGTTATTAATAAACTATATAGACACGTTGGTTCACCGGGAGATGGGTTAGTCAAGTCATACAAACGTGTAAGCCTCATTTTCCCAATCATATTCACAATTAGTCTACCGCAGGCTCACTCGGGAACCCTCGGAACTTTCCGTAAATCCGAGAATAGTGATATCATCGACGCCATTTGTTTGTTCTTCGCAGAAAGACTTTTGTGTGTGTGCAGGTTTAACTGTTTTGTAACCCGAATTTTCTGGATGTCACGCAAAACGACTTACTGACTTGCTGACATGCCCCCCCCGGAAAAAAAATTGAAATACAGATGTCCTGAAATGCATTTTCCTGGGTTTTACGGGATTTAAAATCCGACTCGAGCTGGTAATAAACTGTTATATTTTGTACCGCTATGATGATATTCTTTTGTAAGTTAACTGATTATCAAAACCACATATCTGTAATCAGCTGACGTAAAATATAAGTACATGTAATGACATTGACTATACGTCAACGGACACTCGGTACCGTAGTATATACACTGCAACTCACCTTTATATCGTGATCGCGTATCGCGATCTCAATTATAATGCGATTCGCCCGTAATAAAGAGAAAAAAAAAACAAATAAAAAACGGTCGTAATGGTCCGCGTTATTCGGCTACAGTACAGTCACCAAAACCTTCCAGTGAACTATAAGCAAACAGCAAAGCAACAGCCTCGGTTTCACCCGACACCAGCGATGAACCTTGTCCATTTCCATTGGAAATGATTCTCAAAGACTGACGAACATGATGAACCATCAGAATGATGAACGATCATTAGACATTGGAGTAAGTAATTGAGCACATGCAAAGTCTGTTAAATGATAATCAATATCAGGGTACACTAAGGTCAGACCTTGGGAATGTTTTGAAACACGATCGGCATTACATGTACACGCGGAATCTGGGTCACTTGTGTCGCCAGACACGCCGCTGACAGGATAGGCTACATGTACACAGGTCAGCGCCATGTAGGATACTCAGTGGGTCCTGTATATTACACTACCAATGAGGACAGCCTCAGGTGGTGGACAGTGGGGGGAGGGAGATGGGAGGTAGGGGGCTGGAGATGAGAGGTAGGGGTGGGAGGTGGGAAGACAGGGGGCCGGGAGGTGGGAGGTAGGGGCGGGAGATGGGTGGTAGGGGCGGGAGGTGGGAGACTAGACTGACTCCCCTGTCCACCCCCTCACCAATATGAGCCATGTATGTACAGCTGCTGAAGCCCGTCACATAGGTAGCACCTATTATTTGTTTGACGCCGACAAGTTTGAGCAAGGAAATTATTGGGCACTGGTCTGTGGAGATTACCATAAATAAGTTACACATTTTGACTATACCTATCAGTGAAAAATGATTTCATGATGGTCTGTCGCATCTTTTTCGCGACAGGCTCCATCGTGCAAATCTAGAGCAGTCAGGTTATTGTTGTTGTTGTTTCTGCTGCGTGCACATGTTTCCCGCGTTTACTTTTCATGGCACCGTAAATGATCAACGCTCTATGATCAATCATGAATCATGCGAATACAATGCAAAGTAGCTACAGTAACAAACACAATACATATACATATTCAATCGTTTAATTGTGTATGGTTCACGTTTTTAAACATATATCGAACATGTTTGTCCATCATGAATACCATCATGACAATTTCATATCAGTTCATATTTGCGTAACCTCCGTGGCTGAACGGGAGGGGGGTGGGGGGGGGGGGTTGCAACCCCCACAACCCAGTGCTAGATCCGCGCCTGCTTGTACATGTAAGTCGCGCCCTGCGTAACAGCCAGCAAAGTCGAGTTAAAGGTACATGCCCACTCAGAAGGCATGAAATGTTCTTTATATGAATTAAATAAGTGTATAATTATGTCACTATTCCACCAATTCTAAAAGTTACTAGTGCCCGCTATACAGATATAATCATTTAGAAATATTTATTTTACAGTTAGTGACGCGCGGTGGTAGCAGGCTATTTACATATGCAAATGAGGCATACTATTTTTTTAATTATTTATATTAATTAAATGCGTCACCCGAAAAAATAATATTTTCGACATATTATAAAGTATAATCATTACACATCAACACATAAATACGGAGAATAAATAGTAATGTCCGTTAACATTTTAAGGAAACACGGTTATCGTCACTGATATCAGTCTGGAAATTTACTTCTGATATGAAATGTATAATAATGCCACTCAATACGTAGGGTAATGGCGAATGAATGCTTATTTTGCCAGAAAATGTTTCAGATGATGTCCCTGGTATAACAATTATGTGCCTACTGAGTGGGCATATACCTTTAACGTTTTAGTGGAACGGAACCCGCAGTGATCACTGTGGCCAGACTGCTGTATGCCGAGTCTAATAATCCGCAAGGTGTCGCGCGCCACTCCGTACAAGATTCCAGCCCTTAACATTATTAGGCGGGACAGTTTAATTAAATGCATATTCATGTTCTTATTTCATCGCTGGAACCAGACATCAAAATGCACTTTGCGCCTCGAAATGTTGTCACGATGTATATCCATTCATTGAACGTTCTACAATGTATGTTTTGTTTTTACCTCAGAGTGTGGGATCACGTGATTTCTAAATGGCATGGCGTCCTGTTTTTATAAAATGTTTTCAGTAGGCTTTATTTCATATATTGTTAACGGAATGACATAGCGCAGAAAATGGGAAACTGTTTGCCCTTTATTGTACAGTATGCTTTACAAATATAAGGACCCGGGGGCCGTTTCACTAAACTTCGTACGACTAAAATGGTCGTAAGTGCAAAATTATGATAGTCTGTAAATTTCACTTAACAATGTTTATTGCAAACAATTTTTGGATTTACATTTATTGAGCATAAGCTGCATTTGCAGCCTATGCTCAATAAATATAAATTCATCAATTAAAATTTACAGACGATCTTAAATTTGCACTTACGAACATTTTAGTCGTACGAAGGTTAGTGAAACAGGCTCCCGTTCTATACCTGATCATCGTTTGATTCAAAGATAATTGCTTCGTAAATGTGATGGAATATATGTATAACATATGTGTGAACACTGCCTCGTTACTGTATCCTATACGCCAAATGGAATGGCCAAGTCGGCCATCTTTGTGTGTTCCAGCCATCAGCCAGTTTCATCTGTTCAGGCGTTTGACAAGAAACATATCGCCAGCTTAATGACACACTGTCTCACTATACATTGTCCACATACATTTACATGCACTTTATGGTATCAATATCAAGCGAGATAAAGTCAGTTCTGCATACATATTGTATATTCACATATAGATGTATTAAAGGTTAGAAGACACCAAATGGTGCGAAACCGCCCAGGGTGTATGCAAAAGTAGTCCGGTATAAAAAAATAGTGCGGGTGTTTTGAGGTCACAGACACCGTTTGCTTGCAAATCTTGATCCATTACTACCCAGTTTCACTTGAGGAACATTTTGGGGTGCCTTCAACACCAGTTTTCAGCATATTTGTAGCATTTAAAAGAAAACACTGACCCTGTTGGTCACTTGATGTAAACGGAGTTTCCGTGGCCAAAAAATGTACACAATATTGGAGGATATGACAAGGTTGGATTTTTCTTTCTTAGGAGTAAGTGAACCTATTGTTTAGTTCATGCAGAACCAGTACAGACTGGCTGCAGGTCATGTACAAGTGGGTCCCACAGCATCCATACGAATAGTGAAAGTAGGAGAGACTGGCCTTATTGGATGGCATTCGGTTAAATTATATAGTAAAACTATTTGGTGGTGTCTAACCTAAAACAAGTTGATACAAGGGACATTAAAGAGCATGTGCTCATATATTCGTAGGAATTTATGAAAACAAAATAGAAAAGATATTTAATTGCATTTGTTAGGCTATTTTTGTTTGGAAGGAGGTTGGGTGTGGTGTTGGGGGAACAAAGTTTACCGTAAATAAGTGGATTAGTTATAATACATATTTATAATACAGTGTAATTTACTAACGCTAGCTGTTTTGGCTATGATGGTTACAATTTCTCAATTTCATTTAAAAATCAAAGTACTGAAAGTACTGAAATATGTTATCGAGGTGGCTAAGTACAGTCGAGAATACCGACAGTGATGCATGTAGTGTTCAGGAGTGTGTACTTGACATCTCATGGCCCTGCCCATTTTTTACACCGAAACCACCATTATGTTAAATCTGAAACAGCATCGACTATCGATCATTCCTGTAAAGTATTGTTCAAGGTGTATGATCACGTGGTACTAACAACAACAACAAGTACTGAAACTTCTAGAATCCATCCGATTCAAAGGACGTATTCTTTCGTATTGTCCGTAGTACGTAACGGATTTTGATGAAATATGGCGTATCGAACGCGTCTTGTTAAACTGCATGTGGTGGTCTCTGCATTTTCGCCCAAACTTCTGTCGTATTTGCGAAGAATCGATTTTCGTGTCAACCGACATTTAAGTCGATTCTTCGCAAAAACGACATAAGTCTGTGCCGAACTCCCTAGACCACCAAACGCAGTTCATGAAGACGCGTTTACTGCGCCATATTTCATCAAAATCCGTTGCATAGTAAGGAAAATATCAAATAATACTTACCTTGGAGTGGGCAAGCTTTCAACACTTTCAGCCACTGTTGTTGTTGTTATAACCACGTGATCATGCACCTTGTTGTTGAACTAGTGCAAGTGAGCGAGGGCTCACGTATACCATCGGCTGCCTATTGTTTTCTGGACACACTGGTGTAACTTGCAGGGTCAGTACTGAAGTATATAGAAAATCGTCCACGACCTTTTTACCGCTAGCTTCGCACTTTCCCGTGAGACCTAAAGATAATAGTTGCTGTGTTCATACATGTACGCACTAAATGTCTTGATTCGCAAGACAGACTAAAACGCCATAGCATAAGTTGGCACAGGACACTATTTTCTTGGTTGTACTCGCCATTTAGGCGTACGTGTAACACGACAATGGCCGCCCAATAGAAATTACAAGGGAGATAACATACTAATTATAAAGTAACATTTATTATTACAAGTTGTGTGTACTGATAATGATATTGAGAAATTCCATTACCGAAATAAGGAATATTGCATGATCGCCTTTGGAGATATTGCTACATCGGGGAGATAATTCCCATTATTCCCATGTGAATGTATATCAACGTGTACGACACACAGACACAGAAATTTGATAAAACAAACTGATACATTTGAGTGCTACATGTATTACAGTCCATGCAGCTTAAAACTACATGAGGAGATATGAGATAGGGTTTGAGACACAATCCCTTTAACATAAAGGTCCAACCAAAGTCCATAGTAGCTTTAAATTATAAATACACCGTGCAAACACTAGGCTAGTAAAGATACAGTGCATTACTAGGTTGACCCACCACTAATTGCTTACCAAGCTTTTATTTCAGATTATGCTTCAGCATGGTCTGGTGAGTGTGTAAACCAAAATGCACCCGAATGCACATTGGGGAAAGCACCTAATTTGCATAAATTCAAGATGGCTGCCAAAGCGTAATATGAAAAGTCATGCAGAGCATTATGTTATTAGCCGATCAAATCAGGGTTCAATATATGTCCACATTTTAGTAGTTACGGAATCTCAGGGAAAAGTGAGAGAAGTGTTGATTTCCTCCCCAACCAAATTCTCCCAGTTACATTTAGCTATCATTAATATCTGATCATAGCAATACTTATGGTAGTCAAATGTAAATGAACTAGCCACAAGTTTATAAAACATTCTAATGTGTTAATCATTTCTCTATATGCTGGTATATTTGAGCAAAATAAGTAGATTCCGTTATATATATTGGGCCAAGTGATGTTGGTGTGGTAAGGGAACCTGCCACCATATCAGCAAATGGTAGTTTCAATGGATATTGTATATTCCCCATTGTAGCGCCGTTAAATGTAAAAACACTAAAGATAAGCCAACATTACATAAAATAATGTTGATGTCAAAACATCTGACATCTAAGGGCCGTAATGGCTCCACTTTTCTCTCAGTACAGTATAAATATACTGCAGGGACAATCCCCACTCGTATATTGTTAATTAACAGTTTGTAGCGTATATTCTCGGCGGTATTTATACTCAAATGTACTTTGCAAAACAAATTACCTGTATCTAATGGTTGTATCTTCTTGCAAATGAAGCTGATGTGCGCTAATCAAGATCACGTGATAGGCAACTGTTCGATTAATTGGTCAGCTGGGTGAGCCAACATTGGTCCGGTCCAATCAAATCACGAATACAAAATATCACGTTTTGTAACGAATAGTTTGGGGGTGAATTGTCGAGATTCCGGCATCACGTGTTAATTTTTGTTTCTTGGTGGTTTTGTATACATTTGGGGTCTGGCTTTCCGAAAAATCCGGGTGCCATTTTTCTCGGACATGTTCAAGGTCATTTCAAGGTCATTGACATTTTTGGCATAATTGGAGCCCGTGTACCCTGAATTATACACCAATATGTCGTGTATACATATGACCCTAAACTTGTATAAATTACACAGAAGAACCGACTAATAGACATATAAACATTTTCGGAAGATTAGATTTTCACATATCTGGCGGTCATATTTTCAAGATGGATATTCTGAAGCTCTGTAAGTGTAGTATATTCTGAAGATCTGTAAGTCTAGTATATTCTGAAGCTCTGTAAGTGTAGTATATTCTGAAGCTCTGTAAGTGTAGTATATTCTGAAGCTCTGTAAGTGTAGTATATTCTGAAGCTCTGTAAGTGTAGTATGTTCTGAAGCTCTGTAAGTGTAGTATATTCTGAAGCTCTGTAAGTCTAGTATATTCTGAAGCTCTGTAAGTGTAGTATCTGAAGCTCTGTAAGTCTAGATATTCTGAAGCTCTGTAAGTGTAGTATGTTCTGAAGCTCTGTAAGTCTAGTATATTCTGAAGCTCGTAAGTCTAGTATCTGAAGCTCTGTAAGTCTAGTATATTCTGAAGCTCTGTAAGTGTAGTATATTCTGAAGCTCTGTAAGTGTAGTATATTCTGAAGCTCTGTAAGTGTAGTATATTCTGAAGCTCTTGTAAGTGTGGTATCTGAAGCTCTGTAAGTGTAGTATATTCTGAAGTCTGTAAGTCTAGTATATTCTGAAGCTCTGTAAGTCTAGATATATTCTGAAGCTCTGTAAGACTAGTATATTCTGAAGCTCTTGTAAGTGTAGTATATCTGAAGCTCTGTAAGTGAGTATATTCTGAAGCTCTGTAAGTGTAATATATTCTGAAGCTCTGTAAGTGTAGTATATTCTGAAGTCTTCTGTAAGTAAGTATATTCTGAAGCTCTGTAGTGTAAGTATATTCTGAAGCTCTGTAAGTGTAATATATTCATGAAGCTCTGTAAGTGTAGTATGTTCTGAAGCTCTGTAAGTGTAGTATAACTGAAGCTCTGTAAGTGTAGTATATTCTGAAGCTCTGTAAGTGTAAGTATATTCTGAATTACTCTGTAAGTGTAGTATATTCTGGAAGCCTACTGTAAGTGTAGTATATTCGAGTAATTGTCTAGTATATCTGAAGAAAATCTGTAAGTGGTAAGTATTATTCTGTAACTCTGTAAGGTGTAAGTATATTCTGAAGCCTAGTAAGTGGTATAATATTCTGAAGCTCTGTAAGTGTAAGTACTATTCTGTAGCTCCTGTAAGTAGTATATTCTGAAGCTCTGTAAGTGTAGTATAATTCTAATTCTGTGAGCTCTGTAAGTGTAGTAATATTCTGAAGCTCTGTAAGTGTAGTATATTCTGAGCTTCTGTAAGGGTTAATTTATTCTGAAGCTTGTAAGTGTAGTAAAATATTCTGAAGTCTGTAAGTGGGTAAGTATTTCGGAAGCTCTGGAAGTGTTAGTATATTCTGAAGCTCTGTAAGTGTAAAAAATTCTGAAAGATCTGTAAGGTGTAGTTAATTCTGAAGCTCTGTAAGTGTAAGTATTTTCTGAACGCTCTGTAAGTGTGTATATTCTGAAGCTCTGTAAGTGTAGATATTCTGAATGTCCTGTAATTGTGTACTGTAATGTTATGATAAAGCTGTAAGTGTAGGTTATAATTTCTGAAGCTCTGTAAGTGTAGTATATTCTTGAAGCTCTGTAAGTGGTAGTATATTCTGAAGCTCTGTAAGTGTAGTATATTCTGATGTAATGTAATGTTGTAATGTTCTGAAGGCTGTAAGTTGTTTAAGTATTCCTGAATTCTGTAAGTTGTTGTATATTCTGAAGCTCTGTAAGTGTAGTATATTCTGAGCTCTGTAAGTGTAGTATATTCTGAAGCTCTGTAAGTCTAGTATATTCTGAAGCTCTGTAAGTGTAGTATTTCTGAAGCTCGGTAAGTGTAAGTAGTATGTATGAGAATCTGTAAGTGTTGTATAATTCTGAATAAGCCTCTGTAAGTGTAGTATATTCTGAAGTTCTTGTAAAAGTGTGGTAATATTCTGAAGCTCTGTAAGGTTAGTATATTCCTGAAGCTCTGTATGTGTTATTTAAATTCTGAATGCTCTGTAAGTGTAAGTATGTTCTGAAGCTCTGTAAGTGTATTATGTTCTGAAGATTCTGTAAGTGTTAGTATAAAATTCTAAAGCTCGTAAGTGTTTGTTTAATAAATTTGATTGCTGTAAGTGTTATATTCTGAAGCTCTGTAAGTGTAGAAGTATAATTCTGAAGCTCTGTAAGTGTTGTTTATTCTGAAGCTTGTAAGTGTAGTATGTTCTGAAGCTCTGTAAGTGTAGTATATTCTGAAGCTCTGTAATGTGTAGATATTCTGGCCTCGTAGTGTAAGTTATTTTCTAGAAGCTCTGTAAGTGTAGTATATTCTGAGCTCTGTAAGTGTATATATTCTGAATCTCCTGTAAGTGTGATATTGTTCTAAGTTTGCTCTGTAAGTGTTGTATATTCTGAAGCTCTGTAAGTGTAAGTTATTAAATTCTGAAGCTCTGTAAGGTGTATTAATATTCTGAATGCTCTGTAAGTGTAGTATATTCTGAAGCTCTGTAAGTGTGTTATAATTCCTGAAGCTCTGTAAGTGTTAGATATTATTCTGAAGCTCTGTAAGGGAAGTATTTCGAAAGCTCGTAAGTGTAGTATATTCTGAAGCTCTGTAAGTGTAGTATGTTCTGAAAGCTCTGTAATTGTGTATAAAATTCTGAAGCTCTTGTATGTGTAGTTAAATTCTGAACAAGCTTCTAAGTTAAGTTTTTTTTTTTTTTAAATTTGAAGCTCTGTAAAGTGTGTATATTCTGAAGCTCTGTAAGTGTAGTATATTCTGAAGCTCTGTAAGTGTAGTAATGTTCTGAATGCTCTGTAAGTGGTAGTATATTACTGAAGCTCTGTAAAGTGTAGTATTCTGAAGACTGTAGTATAGTTCTGAAGCAACTAAGTGTAAGTATAATGAGCAACAGTAAGTGTATATTACTGAAGCTCTGTAAGTGTTTAAGTAATATTCTGAAGCTGTAGAGTAGTAATATCTGAAGCTCTAAGTGTTTAGTAATGTTATATCTGAAGCTCTGTAAGTGTAGTATATCTGAAGCTCTGTAAGTGAGTATATTCTGAAGCTCGTGTATGTGTAATATCTGAGCTCAAGTAGATAAGTAATCTGAAGCTCTGTAAGTGTAGTTAATATTCTGAAGCTCTTAAGTGTAGTATATTTCTAAGCTCTGTAGTAGTAGTTCTGAAGCTCTGAAGCTAAGTGTGTATATTCTAAGCTCTGTAATGTGTAGTAATATCGAAGATCTGTAAGAGTATATTCTGAAGTAGATGTAAGTATATCTGAATTGTAAGTGTATTATAATCTGAAGCTGTAAGAAGTGTAATATTCTGAAGCTCTGTAAGTGTAGTATATTCTGAAGCTCTGTAAGTCTAAGCTAATATCTGAAGCTAAGTGTAGTATTTCTGAAGCTCTGTAACGTGTAGTATATTCTGAAGCTCTGTAAGTGTAGTATCTCTGAAGCTCTGTAAGTAGTATAATCTGAAGCTCTGTAAGTAATATCTGAAGCTCTGTAAGTGTAGTATATTCTGAAGCTCTGTAAGTGTAGTATATTCTGAAGCTCGTAATCTAGTATCTGAAGCTCTGTAAGTGTAGTATATTCTGAAGCTCTGTAAGTGTAGTATATTCTGAAGCTCTGTAAGTGTAGTATATTCTGAAGCTCTGTAAGTGTAGTATATTCTGCGACTGTCGTCTGTGTTGAGAACAGACGTCCAGACTTTGTCTGCCCTACTTTTCTGGGTGTCAAAATTGTCTATGTTCATGAAAGCAAATTACTATGGATTTGCCATTTACTTGGCGTTTTCTGACAATGGAGTATGTTAACTGCAACATTAGTCCAGTTGAAATAATTAACCTTTGAATATAGGTGAAGGCGCTTAGCATTACACAAATATTATATTTATATACTGAATATTAGTGTAGTTTACGTCAATTCTTTAATATATCCATCAGAAATGTTTTTGAACAAGTTACACCAATTTCCAAGTTAAGGACCATGACCTATTGGCTCATATATTGGCAGTTTTCGACTTCCGTCAAGCATACAGTTCAATGACCTTGAAATGACATTGAACTTGGTTCAAAACAATGGCACCCGGATTTTTTGGAAACCTTATACATTCAAGTTTATAAAAACACTGGGTGCCATAAATTAACACGAGGTACCGAAATCTTATATATATACCTACTTCCGCTCCAATCAGATGTATAATTACGGGAGCAGCTGTATTTTTACAGGTGCAGCTGCATATTTTACAGGTGCAGCTATACATTTTACAGGTGCAGCTACAAAAATACAGGTGCAGCTACAAAAATACTGGTGCAGCTACAAAAATACTGGTGCAGCTGTATTTTTTACTTACAGGTGCACCTATACATTTACAGCTGCAGCTGTACATTTTACAAGTGCAGCTACAAAAATACAGGTGCAGCTACAAAAATACTGGTGCAGCTACAAAAATACTGGTGCAGCTGTATTTTTTTACTTACAGGTTGCACCTATACATTTACAGCTGCAGCTGTACATTTTACAAGTGCAGCTACAAAAATACAGGTGCAGCTACAAAAATACAGGTGCAGCTACAAAAATACTGGTGCAGCTGTATTTTTTACTTACAGGTGCACCTATACATTTACAGCTGCAGCTGTACATTTTACAGGTGCAGCTATACAATTACAGGTGCAGCTATAAAACTACAGGTGCAGCTGTATTATGTACAGGTGCAACTATAAAGTTTCAGCTGCAGCTATACAAAATACAGGTGCAGCTGTATTTTTGGTACAGGTGCAAGCTATATTTTTTACAGGTGCAGCTGTATTTTTTACAGGTGCAGCTGTATATTTACAGGTGCAGCTGTATCTTTTACAGCCGCACCTGTATATTTACAGGTGCACCTGTATACTTTTAATAGCTGCACCTGTAAATTTAGTTTTGACCCCGTTCGTACACCATACAACTGTTCCTTGTAGTTATACAGACATAGATCATACCTAGTGTAAATGTGTAGCATATCCTCACAATTGTATGGATTAATGTTTACCAATAATATTTATTTCAAAGATACATAATATACATCAAATTATATGCATCTGTGTTTTACCATTTTCCCCACTCCATTACTCCACAAGAGGTGCTTGAAAATTTACCAAACAAGAAATTACGAAAACACATTGAGTGAATACAGGCTGCAAGGATTGTGGAATGATTCTTTGGAGGATTTTGAACTTCTTCATTCTTTCAATTGAATGCTCAACATGAATTATATGTTTAGCAATGTCTTTTGTCGCAGCTTCCTCTTGTGGAGTAAATCTGTGTCTCGTACCAAGAAATAGTGGCCTAATCATTTTCACTTGACGCTCATTCAGGAGATCATCAATTAAAAACCCTCGGTCCGCCATAATGACATCACCTGGCTCAATGAAATCTACAAAATCAGACTGTTTTACAATTTCCTTATCACTAATTCTTCCTTCAAATGCATCATTTACATAAACAATATCACCATTTGGAGCAATAGCTACAAGAAATTTGTAAGATGTATATCCCTTGTAGGAGGAGTACTGATTTCCTTGAGCCTCGAAGTTACCAGGCGATTGGACATGAACTTCAGTGCAATCTATTATGCACCTTATATTTCCTTGTTGAAGCAAACATGGCTTTGCGAAGTGCATATAATTGTTTGTACAGTAACTGGATCCATGTGATGATGATGGTGGAAATCAGACGTGTATTGGTTTTGAACCGATAAGCTAAATCCTGGTGCAATAAGCCGAGACGTAGACGTATTAAGGTCATGAATAATTGGTTCATTGGTGACATAGTTCTTTTGCGCCCTCGTCTTTTACTCGGAGTATTATTGGCATTAGACACATTAGAATTCCAATAGTTCATATTTTCTGTATATTTCCCTAAAAAATCCCACAGACACATGAATTGAATGTAAGTTAATCCAATATAAAATGTAAAGGCTTTATCATCATCCTTGACACTGTCAATATTGAATGTGTCATGAAATGCAGTAGATGTGTTCGAGGTTTGTTTTTTACCCACAGGCTTGCGTAATGCAAATGGTGTAACACTTTCATTTAATTTGGCACTGTTTTCCAATATTTTATTTTGAATACTTAATTTAATTACTTCAGTTGTTGGTGGATTGTCTGTTTGACATTCATGATCACGTACATAAGGTTTACAGGTGGTTTCAACACTTATAAAGAGCTGTCGCTGGTTTGGAATGGTCTTGGTATGTGAAGTTGATGGAACTTCTGGTGCGCTGGAGCACACGACACCCACATCACTTTCATTTGTATCCGTCAACAGCAGTAGACTCTGCGCTGCATCCGATCTTTCCAGTTTTATTTGCTTTGGTGATCGATATTCAATAATTAATAGGCATAATGGACCTGTGTTTCGCACTTTATGGGGTCGGGATATTCAGTTGTCGGGCCTCGTCCATCCACAAAGTGCATCGAACATATGTAGGTGTCTCTGGTAACATTGTCAATGGTAACATATTTTCGACCACTGTTCTGTACCCAGCGTTGATATTTTTCTCGATTTTGTGCAGGTTTTGGAAACCCGTTCCCAAATCCATCCAATAAAGTATTTGTCTTCACCGGGTTTCAGGGTTCCTGAATCGCCATAGCAGCAATGTTTTGTTGTCACCATTATGTTGCGAAATATTCCAGCGTAAAATCTGTACTGTATGCTCTATTTATCTACAGATTACACTCCGCAATACACAAAGTTGTAGTCACTGTGTGTTTGTCCGAATTCTGTGGCAGCACCGAGTGGGCGAAGCTACCGGAGCTACCGGTTTACAGTGCTCATATTCGTACAAATTGCCTAGAAGGCAAACCGCCTAACTGTCGTTTACCGAACTCTTGTAGTTATTTTTAAAACGTTTATTTATAGCCAAATTACCGAACTCTTGTAGTTAAAACGTTTATTTATAGCCAAATTGTGTTATTTCGCTATATTTAAAGTTTTAAACAGAGATAATGGCCAAAAATGAAAAATTATCCGGTTGATGTAGTTTGCAAGTGATACAACAAATTTCGCGTTTGTAGATTACCGAATATAGGAGAAAATGGTGGTTACAAGCTTTTACACAAACCAATGGATAACCAATATATAGCCGATCTATAAATAGATCGGCTGATAATAAACATTCTTAAATGCTCTCTATCATGAAAACTAGTCACAGTACACCATATAAATGTATTAACCACATATATGAATATGTATATACATATTTAAAAAATCACTATAGAAAGTGTTTATGACGTTACCCCCAGGCGCGGGTCCAGGGGTGAGTTCATCGGCCTGGATTCAACCCAGCTCCTGGCAAAATATCCACAATACTAAAGTAGTTGAATAACTTTTGCTGTTTTATATTGCTTTATAAGTTAATAATTCCCAGTATATCTTGACTGGCCATATACAGACAACCCTTTCTATTGGCTAATTAGGCAGTGCAGTGAAAAGTAAGCGTCGAATCCGGGAACATCAATAACAACAACAACAACAATAACAAAGTTTTTTGGTGGCATTATTTGAAATTACTCAATGCCACATGGCAAGTTACATAAATAATTAATGACATAATACTTCATCATATCGGGTGCTACTTCTTACACATTGGCCTGGAGAAAACCCAAATAATGTGACACCTCCCAAAGGCCATTTCAAGAGCACACGAACCTAAACCCATGCAGTACCTATTTCAGTGCAAAACGTATCCCTGTGCTGGGCTGTATAATATTGTTGCAGAGAGAAAACTGTTTTGCTCAGTTAGGGACCCCCAGTCAATTTTTGTAGGTGTGGACTTAGCCATTTTCTATCTGGGGGGGGGGAGGGGGGGTGGTGGGCGCTGGACAGCACGATCAATTACCGAAAGCCGAGAGGAACAGTCAGTGGCATCTACATATTGAGACCGTCACTGGAACCCTTCCTATGCTGGCAGCAACTGGACACAATCATTACACTAAGATTTGTGTACCTGCAAAAGATGGCAACTCTGGAGACTGATTTCCCCGAAGTTTACGCACACTTTGAAAAATGTCACCATGTGCTTCGGAAGTCAGACCGATTCTGGGCAGGTCTAAGCACATATCTTGTGATTGAACACTCACTGATGAGATCACTGAACACGTCAGGTAATGGTCTCAGGCGATTTACAGAAACGCAGCAATTAACATGGCTTATGGAGACCTGTGAGTCTCTCTATCAATAGTGCGATGCAGGAACTGGAATCGGTAACATATGTCATCAGCGACCAGCATAATGAGAAAGTCGACCGCGTTTGAAGCGTGATGGTGAAGATGTTGAGCTAATATTGACATTTCTTCGTGAGCGATCACCATTCGATGGAACTATACCATTGCGAAATAATGATATGCACCGGCATATGTGACTTACCTCCCATTGTCCATCAGTGTTGATGTGAACCTCAGGAACTACTAACACTCTTCACTATTGTAAATTATATTTCTTGTTATGTCGATATGACAAGCAGTGAAGTGTAGGCATTTGTGTGCGTCTGGAATTCATACTCAGACCCAGCACACACCTTAAAACATCACGATCTTGTCTGAATTCATTGTCACTATCACATGCTTCCAATTTGCGCACCTGTTGTATCCGTGTTCAACATTCAGTCATTCCAAAGTTCATCATTTTAGCATTAGATGCAAAACCACGCTTGCTGTCAGATAATTTGCTTTCAACCACATCATTTCGTCAAATGGCCCACGCCTAACCATCCCAGAGAGCAATTTAAATTGAGAAAACGTGCCTTCATTCTCAGCAATAGAAATAATCCACATTTCGTCAGCCATCTTGTTCGTTGCGTTCTGGGATTGTTAATTTGACGAAACGAAGTGACTTTCAAAGACCAACAATGAAGCGTTCTTCAACAATGCCTTTACTGGTATATAATCATAGGTTTATTTGTACTTTCAGAAAAGTATTACTTATTAATTATCTGTCTTTATGGATGAAATATGCGTCTTGGTGCGTTTCGTAACAGGCGAGTTTGGCGGTTTGTAATATTGTAGACCGCACGCGAGCGGCCAACATTGTCTGGCCGCTCACGAGATCGCCCTGGCAACTTATACGTCAGCGGCCAATTGTTTTGGGTCATTCACGAGCCCGGCCAGTATTTTCTGGCCGGTCTCGAGATCTTCACGTGAGCGGCCAACTTTTAGTGGCCGCTCCGACCCAAAAGTGGCCGTTGTGACCACAAATTATTGGCCGCTGGCCGTTGTGACCGAAAATTGGCCGTTGGCCGCTGCGACCACAAATTAGTGGCCGTTGGCCGCCGGCCAACCCATGGGTATAAAAGAACTCCGATTTTTTCTGTTGATTCATTCTGACTTTTGTCTTTTTACAAAGAACACCTCCACGCAAATTTCGTGAGAAAAATATATCACATCAATTCCACAGTAAGATCATTATAACATCATCCTCGTAGCAAGTACATTTACATTTAGGCATAAATAAGTCTTCAGAATCGCTTTGGACATTATTTACGGCAACATATATTACACCGTCTTATCCTGTTATAGCATTATTAATACACATAGATACGTGTATTCACCACAGTGCTAGGTGGCTAAATTTCATGTTAAATATTTCGTTTAAACCAGCCCGACACAGAACTATCTTTACATTAATTACTGGTTTGTGACTGGTACTAACAAATTATAATGTGTTCGTATGCTACCGAAGTGTGACCGTGATATTATGATAGCACCACACATTAGCATTAGGATCGAGCGTCCGACAATTTCGAGATAAGTTTGGCAGAATCAGTTTCCATTCTTCATGCCATTTTATTGTGTAGCTAAAACATGACTATAAATATATAATGCATTTGAACCATCTGTTTCACTAAAACAAGATAATATTGGTTACTCTTAGTGAACACGTATGTGAAACAATTGTGCTGTCCATGTATCTGCCATTCACCGTCAGTTACCAGCTTATTAAATTGTTATAATTCAACCGGCTACTTGTGAATTCCCAGCGTTCCTACTGAGTGGTGTCTCATCCCACATCCAGTCCATAGAGAACCACAAGGACAGCAGTCCTAGTCATAACGCACACGCTGCCGGCTTGTAGTTTGATTGCTGTACTTCTCACTACATGATACTACCAGGCAATCAGACCAAAGTAAAGCAATCAGACAAACTCAGCCCTCAGCGCGTACTTGGTGACTTGAGTAGTCCACAGTCCAAGAGCCAATGAGGCACTTTTAACAGCTGATACAAAATCATACAGCGGCTCTGCTCAACCAAAATAGGATCATAACAGTATAGGGTACACGCCCCATAGCCGGCGCGTAACAATATTGCCGCAGGACTTGTTGGGTCGGACAACGTAAATTGTTATGATGCCAGAAACATGGGTATTGACATTCTAAACAAAATGAAAGGCAAAAGTGTAGTTGAGTATACGTTCAGAAAGAATGACCGTGTAGTAAACATGAATAGAAACACGAAATCAAAGTTGATAATTCAGACATTAACATAGACACCAACAGCTGCTCTTTCAACGATTTGCCTCATGTAGTATTAACGATGAAAATTTACCGGATGTATTGTCACAAATTTGGAAAACGTTGCCAAGTGATGCGAGGTATTCACCTTCCGATCTGCCAAGCGGTGCGCAGTGTGTCGTGGATGGCGGCTGGCTTCGTCATCGTATACCATGGAATTTTGTTTCCACATTTGGAGAGATATGCCAGTCGTATGTTGCGTTATTAAAGAAGAAATACCCGGGTACCATAATCTGTGTTCAATGGATATAGCCCCAATACCACAAAAGACGCGGTTCATCGTCGCAGAGCAAGCCAAATTCGATGACCTGATGTTTTTGTTGAGGCACACTGTATTCTGGACGTAAAAAAAAATGACTTTCTGTCAAACAAAATGAACAAGCAATGGTTCATCAATCTTCTGAATGGCATCCTAATTCAGAACGATTTTGAAGTATTTCATGACAAAGCCGACGCCGATGTTCTAATAGTGGCAAAGTTAATTGAAACCGCAGCATCTGAACCAACAGTAGTTATCGGTAGAGATTCGGAATTAACGATTCTGTTACTCAGTAATCACAAAGTGGATGAACTTGAATACAATCTGTATTATCAACCTATCACTAAACACGGTTCGAAAAAGTCTCCCCGGCTATGACAAATAAACAATTGTCGAACTGTACTAGGGAGTGAAATGTGTAACAATCTGAAGTTTGCACATGCAATGCTGGGTTGTGACACTACATCCAGCCTACACAGAGTGGGAAAGGCGTATTGAATCGATGAGCAGCTTCCGAAATGCTTCTAGCATTTTCAATGATCCAGAAGCATCTGTGCCAAGCATCATCGAGGCTGGTGAATGCACCATTTTAAAGATATACGGTGCTGAGAATAGTGTACGCAATCTCAATGATCTGAGGCAGCGTAAATTTATGTAAAAGTTCAAGCATGGTATTTTATCCATCCGAAGAGTTTACCACCAACGTCAGGATCTGCATCGTATCATTCTCTTCAGGTATATCATCAGATCCAAGCCTGGAATGATAACGCACAGGCCCCGACCGAAGGGGGCTGGAACATCCATGACACACAACCAACTCCAATAATGACATCGACCCAATTGCCCCAGAATACGTGCTGAAATTGATTCACTGCGATTGCAAGGGAGACTTTTCTACATTGAAATGCTCATTACCTTGGGGTAAGGGGCGGGTGGTAGGTCATGGATTTGCTATAGCACGATAGAGTATCATCAGATCAATGCATGTATGAAATAACAAGGTGTTCCATGAAAGGAAACAGAAGTTATAAGACATTTACCCCAACGTTAAGTTTGTGGACGCCGACGACGCCGACGACGACGCCGGGGGTATGCCATAAGCTCTTCTGCACTTCGTGCAGGCGAGCTAAAAATTATACATATTGTGACGTCATGATCTATTTGCCTTGATACGCCCATGACAGGTCGAATGCCATTTTTAGCATAATCCAGATCAGTTGATGTGAAACTGATTGATGTATGTGCAGTATGTGCATGTACATGTTATATGTTAATATGTACAATACAATCATACATAATTGATCACTAATGTGATGCATTCAATTCCATGAAGGTTCTACTGAACATTTAGCCCAAATAACATGACACATACATACATTACCAATAATTTTGTCACAATGACGTCACACTGACGTCATGATAACGTCACACTGACGTTATAATTACTTTCTATGATGATTTTTTAAATCCTGATATACATATTCCTATCTGTAGTTAATACATTCATATAGTGTATTATGACTAGTTTTCATAATATTGTGAGTTTAAGAATTGTCAGGGGTGTTTTTGGCGGCCATCTTGAATTTATGCAAATTAGGTGCTTTCCCCAATGTGCATTCGGGTGCATTTTGGTTTACACCCTCACCAGACCATGCTGAAGCATAATCAATGACTATCCATGAATTACCGTGTTTTACCAGTGAAATCGAAATCCATCTTACACCCGTGAAATACCAGATTCGCCGTGAAATATCGATTTCGAAAACTCACTGCTTTGCCGAACTACTTTCTTAGGCTCCGCCCATTGTACTTATATGGAATAAACTATGTTTAAACTAAATTAGGCCCCGCCCAACTGGGGAATTTTAGTAGTTGCATGATTATGTCCCTTGTACACCGGCGATTATCTCCCTTGCTGGATGCGCGCATCGAGCAACATTTGTTATCTGCTACCGAAGGAGGAAATCAAGGAGGAAGGAGGAAATCGCGGAACTGGACAATTTGTTTTCGCAAATAGATACGAATTAAACATGAGGACCCTCAAATAACACCATTGCCCAACATTTAGCATGTTTAGTAAAAAAAGATTAATGGCAATCAAAATAACAAATAAAACTTGATGAATTGAATATCTTAAAATATCCAGCAATCTTCATTCTTGATCTTGAAATTCTCTGTGATCAATCAGGTGCTTGTATCTATGTTTGTAACATAATTGTTCTACTTTATATTCAAAAGAACAGTCGCCCCAAGAACAGACATTTTCAACATGTACGACAATGTTGACATTTTCTGTGTAATCCATGGAATTCCATTATAATTGTTAATCTTCATTCTTGATCTTGAAATTCTCCGTGCTGAATCAGGTGCTTGCGACACAACTGTTCTACTTTATATTCAAAAGAACAGTCGCCCCAAGAATGGACATTTGCAACCTGTACGACAACGTTGACATTTTCTGTGTAATCCATGGAATTCCATTAGAATTGTTAATCTTCATTCTTGATCTTGAAATCCTCCGTGATGAATCAGGTGCTTGTATCTATGCTTGTGACACAACTGTTCTACTTTAAATTCAAAAGAACAGTCTCCCCAAGAACGGACATTTGCAACCTGTACGACAACGTTGACATTTTCTGTGTAATCCACCAGAGCGACACTGAAATATTTTTCAGAATTTTGTCATTTATCCTAAATCTCTATGCTACAGAAGTCAGATAAAAGCATGTCAAATTTAACTCTTTGAATGCTAGTGGTGAAAATAACCTCCAAATACATCGTGCACTTTCATTATTTTCAGAGAGCAATAAGTAAACAAACATCTTCAATTTAACTAGTTGCGAACTGTAACTTGCAATCTACTCCCGCACCGTCCGTGGCTACAGTTATGATTCCACTCATAGGCCTTCTCTGCAGAATAGCGAATCAGGTCCGATTCGCACTTTAGCAGTTAATTGTGAAAGATTTTATATATTTTTGAACTGAAATGATTGTTAATATTATGAAAATAATTAACATATTCAAGTACTTATGACATAAATGTACATATGTAGTTGATCTGATAAGTAAATTTAAGCTATTATCAACAAGTGATCCAGTCAGCGGCAGCCAAATTCCAACACCTACGGATGGTACAAGAGTAGAAGAGTAGAATGCAAGTTACCGTTCGCAACTACATTTTGACAGGATGTCTCAAAAAGAAAGATAAAACACCGAGAGTTGTCCACATACCAGTTATTTCAGTTTGAAAAATCGAAACAGAGTGCTACACAAAGAGCAAAAATAATGAAAATCAACTTGAGAATTAACAATTAATTAATTTTATTATTGTTCCTTTCAGTGCCAGAATAAAAACTGATCCAAAAGTTGACCGATGATGGCGTGCCACAAAATCAAATAATACAACAAAAATGCTAACAGTTTATTTAAACAACTGCAGCCATTTGAACACTTATGCAAACAAGAAACATCTCTGACATACTTTGTAACCAACAAAAAACAGAATCTAAAATACAACATCTGAGAAAACACACCCCACCCACCTACTTTACACATGTCGCACGAATGAATATTATTATTAATCAAGGCGCCAACCAGTCTCTCATCTCTCCAGGATTGTTTGTTTGTTCATCCAACATTCAACGGAAATGTTAGCTTCACGTTTTCGAACCAGTCGCTATCCAAAAAAAATACCACGAATCCCGACCGTTGTTTCTAAAAATTATGGCGATATCAGTTTTCGTAACACGATATGATTATCCACTCCATTCCTCGCCTGTGATCCTTGTCAAAGACTAAAGCACTACAGCGACAGTGCATAGGGAATGTGTGCAGGCATTCAATTCTGTTAAAAACACTGTTAAACAACTTGTTGTGACACTATTCTCGTTAGTTGGAATGAACATAACATACAAGATGGCGGCACTTTCCGTTTTCACGCCTCATTATATATTCATGATTATATCATGTAACATATTATTCCGCACTTTGCTGTTGCCATGGTGTTTTTTTTGCGTAGAAAATCCATAAAGTATACACATCGAATTGTTAATTTATGTTAAAGCGTATTCAGTTTTTCATATTAATATGAATTAGTATCTTCTATAGACACGGGATAGTTCTGTTAGTGATAAATCTCCTCCACAAAAATGTAACTACTTTGTAATGCGGCGTGTCAAAGACAAAATTGGATTTGAGGCACCCCACGGGTTACGACTGAAACTGGAGGTATCTAGCGGGAACATAAAATAATTAAATAATGCAAAAATCGGTAAAAGGGGCGTTATATAGTCATAAAAGAAATAGAATATTTGTTTTCTTCAGTGTAAGATCGATTTTATTTCATCTCGTGGACGAAAAATGTCGGATTTTCACTCGTGGCTTCGCCACTCGTGAAAATCCGACATTTTTCGTCCACTCGATGAAATAAAATTCGATCTTACACTGAAGAAAACAAATATCCTCTATGTATTATGACTAGATTTCATAATATTGTGAGTTTAAGAATTGTTAGGTGTGTTTTTGGCGGCCATCTTGAATTTATGCAAATTAGGTGCTTTCCCCAATGTGCATTCGGGTGCATTTTGGTTTACACCCTCACCAGACCATGCTGAAGCATAATCTGAAATAAAACCTTTGTAAGCAATTAGTGGTGGGTCAACCTTTATTTTTACCAGCCTACACACATACATAGGTACTTTAATGATTTACAATGAAACCACTCAAAACTGGACACCCTGGGGTAACCCAGGGTGTCCAGTTTAGAGTGGTTGCATTGCAAGTGTGTTTTATAATTATGCCAAACTTTTGTATGTGATTTGGAGGGGACATGGATACTTTTTTATTTATTCGTTAACACGAAATAACAATTCGTTCTATCAATTTAACAATTCGTTCCCTCGAATTAACAATTTGTTTCCTCGAATTAACAGTTGGTTCCCACGAAATAACAATTCGTTCCCTCGAATTAACAATTCGTTCCCACGAAATAAAAATTCGTTCCCTCGAAATGACAATTCGTTCCCTCGAATTGACAATTCGTTCCCACGAAATAACAAATTGAATTCGTTTGGTCAATTTAACTATTTGTTCCCTCGAATTAACAATTAACAATTCGTCCCCACGATATAACAATTCGGTTCCCACGAAATAACAATTGTTAAATCGTGGGAACGATTTGTTATTTCATGGGAACGAATAAATAAAAAAGAATTCTACGTCCCCTGTGGGGCTCCGTAGATTTGTGACCGTGGACCGACAGAACTATTGCAGATAATGTACAGTGCAATCTATCACAATCAAACACGCTGAGGTGTTTCTGGCGTATAATTGAGGATATATACCTGTGTGTAATATACAGGAGTGATGTTTATATTTCATCTGTTCGTTGGACTATGCAGCGTTTCCGCAGCAGTGAACGCGTTAACGGTGCTGACGTATAACGCTGGGCTTCTTGAACACGCAGAGGACAACAGAGACGAAAGGCGGGAGAAAATCGCTGAAGGCTTGAGAGACGTCGATGCCGATGTCGTCTGCTTGCAGGAGGTAAGCCGATTGTTCAGTAGCCTATTTCATCAACATTGCAAAGTATACTTTCCTAGCAAAGTATACTTTGAGGGAGAAATTTTCAATTTTAGAATAAATTTATTAATTTTTATTATACTGAATTTATTACATTATCACAGCCAATTTTGGCTGTGATAATGTAATAAATTCAGTATAATAATTCTGCATAGTTTTAATCATCAAATATATGCAATCGTTAGTTCTGCATGAAATAATGCATTTCGGAAAAATCAATGATTGCTCCCTCAAAGTATACTTGGCTAGGAAAGTATACTTTGCAATTTTGATGAAATCGGCTACTGGAGAAATTGGATTTATGGGATTTGTGATCAGTGTAGCTCCTGATCGAGTAGCACACTCCTATACCATGATAACCATCTACATTACTTGTTAGAAGCATGACGAGTGTTTCATTGGTGGAATGACGAACAGTCCAGATCCTGATCAGATTGTGCGGATTCACAGGCTGATCTGGATCTACACTGGTCGCAAAACCCATAGGCCCCATATCTCCAGTCACAGACTGTTATTTATCACTTTTCATGTTTGAGACACATCAGAATCAACTTAAAATTAGACGATTTGAATGTGTTTTCAAAAAAACAAACATCTGACAATATTAATTTCCCTCGTTTTAGAATGACTGTATCTGCAACTCGGAGCATGTCACATGCAAAAACATGTTTTACAAAAATATTTAAAGTTACATGCCCACTCAGTAGGCACAAACTGTTAGGAATTAAATAAGTGTATAATTGTGTCACTATTCCACCAGTTCTAAAAGATACGAGTGCCCGCTATACAGATATAATCATTTAGTAATATTTACTTTACTTATAGTGACTCGCAGTGGTATCAGGCTATTTTCATATGCAAATCAGGCCTGATATTCTTTTTTAATTATTTATACTAATTAAATTCGTCACCTGAAAAAATACTATATTATAAAGTATGATCATTGCACATCAAAAAATAAATACAGATAATAAATAGTAATGTCTGTGAACATTTTAAGGAAACACGGTTATCACCCCTTATATCATTATGGAAATTTATGTCGGACATAAAATGTATAATAATGCCAATCACTACGTGGGTATTGGAGCATTTTGTGTCTACTAAGTGGACTATACATTAACTCTTTGAACCCGAAATCCCGCTATAGTGGTTTATGCAAAAAGTGCAGATCCAGATGAGCCGGCTCGTAACGAGCCGTCTCATCAGGATCTTCACGTTTTGAAAGTAATTTTAATATTTTTCAGAACAAAAACACCCCTTTTCATAAATGGACGAATCTGAAAATCATTTTGCGACCATTGGATTGGTCGGAACATTAGCATATCACAGTCCATTCCAGCTCCTTAGGGTTGAAAGGGTTAAATTCGTATCTCAAACTAATATAATTATGTTATCAGATAAAGAGACATGACACCGCCACGTATGTAATAGTTATAGTTCATATTGTGAATAAATGTGTTTATTACAAATTCAATATGTGAATTATAAGTATCTTATTGTTGGCCCAACCTCTTCGGGTGCACATGTCTGTTGGAATGAAGCCCCGCCCATAAACGTGCTTTCGAATTACGATACTACTACGTTATTGGTGGCTTGACATTGAATCGATAGAGCCCACGTGGTGACATGGTTAGCCTCACGGAAAATTACATCAACAAGGTTAGGGAGCCTCTGGTTATAAATATAGCTTTCTACGTATTGAAACAGTCAGTCAGCCGCAACAGCTCAGTGGTAGAGCATCGGGACTACGGATCGAAAGGTCCTGAGTTGCAATCCCGACACTGGCCGATTCGGCAAGACACCTTCGTGATAGCCTAGTCCTATCGGATGGGGACTTAAATAGGTGGTCCCGACATGCAAGGTCATTGAACCAGTGCCATCGTTAAATCAAAGCATTTACATTTACATTGGAACAGTCAGTGATTAATTTAATAGATATTGGCGAAAGCGTCGTAATATGTGATTAATTGAGACGAACTGCTGTGCTTCTCAAGACACTAGGATAACAATACGTTTACTTATTATCTGACAATACTGTTACCCACCTGCCATTCTGGGCCCGGTTGTTCAAAACATCAGTTAGCTTAACGGACTGTTAAATCCTTAACTGAATGGTTAAAATATCTGTTTAACAGAGATTTTAACCATTCAGTTAAGGATATTTAACAGTCCGTTAAGGATTTAACAGTCCGTTAAGCTAACTAATGTTTTGAACAACCGGGCCCAGTTTGCCAAATAACATATTTATTTTTTAGTAATTTCCAATAACCTCCGAAGGAAGCACATTTAATACGTATTGTTTTAAAGTCACTGTTTTTATTAAATTTTCGACAACATGGTCTTTATCAAAATAGTGTGAAATTGCATTGACAATACAATTTCACAGTATTTTGATAAAGACCATGTGGTCGAAAATTTAATAAAAATAGTGACTTTAAAACAATATTTATTTTTAGACTGGGCTAAATGTCTAAGACATTTTAATTGACTTAGGTACACTATGTTTATATACACATACTATGCCCAGTGTGCCAACTGACTTCATCATATTACTGGTACAAAACTCTGTATTTGGCATAAAGTATTTATTCACTCATGTCTTCGAGGGCAGACATGCATGAAACACTTCTTATGATATCCGGTTTATAGAGGTTCCAATGTAAATTGTTATGTGTTCGCCAGATCGGACAAGTATCTTTTCTCCCGGAACTCCAATATCCTATCACATTTATTTAGTGATCACCCGTGCATCTGCATCTGTGCCAACGAAAGCATTGCAGACGGGCTCTCGCGCTTGTATGTAATGGTGGCACATTGAATGTACATTTAACCCTTACACCGCTATCTTAATTTTTTTGTCGTCTGCTGTTTTCTATTTTCCATTTTTATCATCAAAACATGCTTTGACAGCACTTTAGAGTAATTTACAACATGCTTTGACAGCACTTCAGAATCATTTCCAATGGAAATGATTCTGAAGTGCTGTCAAACCATGTGTTTATTGAGAAATAAGGCAAGATATAAAAGCAACAACAGACGACAATTGTTGTGTGTAGCGGTCTACATGTAAGGGTTAACATTAAATTAAATAATTGCAGGTGTGGTTGGCCGAGGATTTGACGAAACTGACACTCGATTTACAAGACGTGTATCCATACTCGTTCTCCGAGCTACACAGCACGGGAAATGCACCTCCTTTAGATGCAATCGTCGAGCCAGCATGCAGTCAAGACACGTTTGGACCATTCATGGCTTGTTTCGCGGGCAATAAATGCACAGGTACATGTAGGTCGGCTATAATTAACCCTGTCATCCCTAAATAACTGGGACCCGTTTCACTTCGTACGACTAAAATGTTCGTAAGTGCATTTTAGGGTCGTCTGGAAATTTCAATTGATGGATTTACATTTATTGAGCATAGTGCTCAGTAAATGTAAATCCAATTCTTGTTTACAAGAAAACATTGTTTAATAATGTGAACTTTACAGACTATCATAATTTTGCAGTCACGAACATTTTAGTCGTACGAAGTTTAGTGAAACGGCCCCCTGGAATGGATTTTGATATTTAATTTTCCGACGAATCCAATCATCATAAAATGACTTTTAGACTAGTACATTTATGAAAAGGGGATGTCTTTTTTCTCTAAAAAAATACATGCAAAAGTGCAGATCCTGAGGAGACGACAATGTTTGTAAACACGTATGTTTGTAAACACGTACACGTATGTAGTGTTGAAAGTGTTACGGACCCGTGAGACACCTGGGACCCGTTTCACTAAACTTCCTACGACTAAAATGTTCGTAAGTGCAAAATTATGATAGTCTGTAAATTTCACATTAACACTGTTTTCTTGTAAATAATTGTTGGATTTACATTTATTGAGCATAGGTTGCATATGCAGCCTATGCTCAATAAATGTAAATCCATCAATTCAAATTTGCAGACGATTCTAAATCTGCGCTTACGAATATTTTAGTCGTAAGAAGTTTAGTGAAACTGCCCGGCCCCCTGATGATCATTAGATTCAAACGGAATGTAGTGGCCATCTCGACCATAGCAGTATGTACAAGCTACATGTATCGACCAGTTTCACCTATTGCAGTATTTGGCACAGACAAAAAACACAGATGATAGATAAACTAATACAATTTGATATAACATGCTCCAAATATAAGTATTTAAACGTGTTATCAATTACATGTACCTCATTCCGAAGTGTACACAATTATTGATGCATGGGTTATTAATGGGTTGCAATTTCCAACATTTACAATGTAATAGTCAAGTTACAGTGTAAATCATCAGTTCACTCACCTAATTCTAGAACTATAGGTAATCCAACCTTACCACATATAGTATGCTAGCAACACCTTTATGATAGCAGCGCAAGTCCATACAAATCAATATTCCTTATTGCGTCCAATACAGAATGCATGGTATATCGTATGTGTACATGCATAGGTAAGATATCATATATCACTGTGTATTCTTGACAGACATTGTGGAGATTTCTGTGTTTTTAAACAATTGGCATTTTTATCGTTATAAATGAGGCTTGGTGTTGACTTGGGGTACATATAACAAGTAGGATGTTGTAAAGAATTCTGTTTATAACGTATTGCACTAAATTGTATTAGTTTACATTGCTTTAAAGTTACTCTTTTTATTAAATGTTCGACTAAGTGGTCGAAAATTTAATAAAAAGAGTGACTATAAAACAGTAAAACTTTAAAGAAGTAAAACTTTTAACATTAATAGGTAGGGACTTGAAACTTGATGTGTGCCTTCCTTATGGTGTGTAGATGGGCAAAGTGAATTTTGATTCTTGATTGACCCCACGTCATGGATTATCAGGCTAAAAGTCGCGCAATATCGTACGCTACGAACTGATGGCTAGAAAACATACATTTATCTCCTAATTAGGAGATACTAACTCCTAATTGTATCCCCCCGGACTCCGTCGGGGGATACTATGGATTTGACAGCGCGCCGCGTCCGCGTCCGCGTCCGCGTCCGCGTCCGCGTCCGCGTCCGCGTCCGCGTCCGCGTCCGCCGCAGACACTTCTTGTCCGGAGCATAACTCGAACACCCTTTGGAATATTTTCATGAAACTTCACACATGCATAGACCACGACCCGAAGGTGTGTCGCGCACAAGAATGACAACTCTTGCATAGCTAATTTTTGAGTTATCTCCATTTTTTGTTTCCCACACTGATTTCGTGTCCGGAGCATAACTCCACCACCCTTTGGAATATTTTCATGAAACTTCACACATGCATAGACCACGACCCGAAGGTGTGTCGCGCACAAGAATGACAACTCTTGCATAGCTAATTTTTGAGTTATCTCCCTTTTTTGTTTCGCGCACTGATTGACCATAACTCGACCACCCTTTGGAATATTTTTATGAAACTTAACACATTCAATTAGACCACGAACCGAAGGTGTGTCGTGCACAAGAATGACAACTCTTGCATAGCTATTTTTTTAGTTATCTCCGTTTTTTGTTTTCGTGCACTGATCCTGTGTCCGGAGCATCAACTCGGACCACCCTTTGGAATATTTTCATGAAACTTCACACATGCATAGACCACGACCCGGAGGTGTGTCGCGCACAAGAATGACAACTCTTGCGTAGCTAATTTTTGAGTTATCTCCCTTTTTTGTTTTGCGCACTCTACAAACTGGCAATAATGCATGAAGACCCGTTTTCTCGTCTGCTCTGTACACCTTTTCTCGTGTGCTCTGTACACCTTACATGTAGAGAGAACAATAGAGACTGGGAGAACCATGTGCTAGCATGGGCTTGCATGTGCAAATGTCCAGTGCTTGACCACTGCTGACCACAGGTAATTTATACAGGTAAATTACTACATTGGGTACTGTGTTGAAAATATTGTGGCATTATGTGGACCTGTGCAGATATATGTAGATAAATATAGGACTATTAAAAAAAAATCTGGGCTCCAGTAGCAAGCATTATTATTTTTAAACTTTTTTTTTTCCATTTTTTTTTTTTCATTTTTTTTTTCTTCATTCTTTTTTTTCCATTTTTTTTTTCATTTTTTTTTTCATTTTTTTTTTTTTTTTTTTTTTTTTTCTTCATTTTTTTTTTTCATTATTTTTTTTTCAAATTATTTTTCAATTTTTGTCTAGTAGCATAAGGTCGTAAGTGCTATATACAGACTATTCACCTGTGCATGTGCTAGCATGTGCAACTGACCACTGACCACTTACAGGTAATTTATACAGGTAAATGATTACATTACATTTCCGTAAACTGTGTTGAAAATATTGTGGCAATATGTGGACCTGTATATATATGATATGTAGATAAATATAGGACTATTAAAAAACATTCTGGGCTCCAGTAGGGAGCATTATTCTTTTATTTTTTTTTAAATTTAATTTTTTTTTTCCATTTTTTTTTTTTACATTCTTTTTCAATTTTTTAACTGACCACTAACTTATTACAGGTAATTTATACAGGTACATTATTAGATTTCCGTAACTATTAACAAAAATTCTGGGCTCCAGTAGCGAGCATTATTTTTTATTTTTTATTTTTTTTTGTATATTACATTTCCGTAAACTGTGTTGAAAATATTGTGGCATTATGTGGACCTGTGCAGATATATGTAGATAAATATAGGACTATTAAAAAAAATTCTGGGCTCCAGTAGCAAGCATTATTATTTTTAATTTTTAAAAAAAAACATTTCATTTTTATTTTTTCAAATTCTTTTTCAATTTTTGTCTAGTAGCATAAGGTCGTAAGTGCTATATACAGACTATTATCATATAATAAAACAATTATTGACTAGTGAGCCATAGAATATAATCTGATATTCTATGGCTCACTAGTCAATAATTGTATAATATATTCGGGCCAGTGAAAATTGCTTTCGGGCCCAGGCTCAAGGTCAAGGCGGGACAAGGCGGGACAAGGCGAGGCATCTGATTCCGCGGAATTCTTGTTTACTTATCTCCCTTTGTTGTTTCGTGCTCTGATTTTGTATCCAGAGCATAACTCGAACACCCTTTGGAATATTTTTATGCCCCACCACGATAGTGGAGGGGGCATTTAGTGTTACCCTCGTCCGTCCGTCCGTCCGTCCGCACACACGAATGGGTACTTGTTGTAAGCGTACGGGGATCTTATTGGGTAGGGTTAGGATAGTGTTGGGTACTCTTGTTGGGTATTTTTATACAGTAAAAACCCAACAAGTATTCATTCGTATATAATTTCTGTTTTCTTTCACGGATCAGCTTCATATTTCATATACACATTGCTCTAATGGTCCTCTACCGCCCTGTGCCAAATCCACATTCGTCCTGCCCCCGCCAAGCCCAGGGTCAAGGTCACATACTTGTTGCTTCAAAAACTTTAACGCTCGGGTAAATATCTTATAATTTCTGTTTTCTTTCACGGATCAGCTTCATATTTCATATACGCATTGCTCTAATGGTCCTCTACCGCCCTGTGCCAAATCCACGTTCGTCCTGCCCCCGCCAAGCCCAGGGTCAAGGTCACATACTTAGTGCTTCAAACACTTTAACGCTTGGGTAAATATCTTATACTTTCTGTTTTCTTTCATGGATCATCTTCATATTTCATATACGCATTGCTCTAATGGTCCTCTACCGTCCTGTGCCAAATCCACGTTCGTCCTGCCCCGCCAATCCCAGGGTCAAGGTCACATACTTGGTGCTTCAAAAACTTTAACGCTCAGGTAAATATCTTATAATTTTTCTTTCCATTCACAGATCAACTTCATATTTCATATATGCGTTGCTCTAATGGTCCTCTACCGCCCTGTGCCAAATCCACGTTCGTCCTACCCCCGCCAAGCCCAGGGTTAACATCACATACTTAGTGCTTCAAAAACTTTAACGCTCAGGTAAATATCTTATAATTTCTGTTTTCTTTCATGGATCAGCTTCATATTTCATATATGCATTGCTCTAATGGTCCTCTACCGCCCTGTGCCAAATCCACGTTTATCCTGCCCCCGCCAAGCCCAGGGTCAAGGTCACATACTTGGTGCTTCAAAAACATTAACTCTCAGGTAAAAGAAAATTTTGACTTGGAATTTGGCCTCATTTATTATCAAAGCGATATGTGGGACATCCGTGTTCTATGAACACATTTTCTAGTTTATTAAACTTCACACATGCATAGAAGACGACCCAAAGGTGTGTCGCACGTAAGAATGACAACGCTTGCGTCGTTAATTTCTTAGTTATCTCCCTTTGTTGTTTCGTGCACTGATTTCGTGTCTGGAGCATAACTCGAACACCCTTTCGAATATTTTCATGAAACTTCACACATGCATAGACCACAACCCTAAAGGTGTGTCACGCAAGAATGACAACTCTTGCATCACTAAATTTTTAGTTATCTCCCTTTGTTTTTTCCGTCACTGATTTTGTTTCCGGAGCATAACTCGAACACCCTTTTTTCAAACTACTTGTGTAACTGGGGAGGGGGATACACATGCGCTTGTCGACAAGCGTCCATTTCTAGTTAGGAGATAGTATCTCCTAATTAGGAGTTAGTATCTCCTAATTAGGACTTACTAACTCCCATTTTGGACTTAGTATCTCCGAATTAGGACTTAGTATCTCCTAGTTAAGAGTTAGTTAGTATCTCCTAATAAGGAGTTAGTATCTCCTAATTAGGACTTAGTATCTCCTAATTAGGAGATACATATATTTTAGCATTGGTACCAGGACGCTTCCATATATATCTACATACAAATCAAATAACCTATACATATACAGCACAGACGAGTAACGCTGCGATCCAGGGCTGCGTGGCCACGTTCTGCGGCCAGGAAGTAATGATGCTGTCCCAGCAATGCTGGTCGTGCATGATAACGTCGCTTCAGCGGCTCGACACTCTCGCCACAGAGTAAGTAGTTAAAAAGGCAGGCGCGGATCCAGGATTTCGGGTTAGTGTGTGTGGGGGGGGGGGGCGGGGGGGGGGCGTAACTATTTTGCAATACTTGACTATATTATCGAACGAGCTAAGCTCGTTCGATAATATAGTCAAGTATTGCAAAATAGTCGAGATAGCGCTAGGGGGGTCCGGGGGCATACCCATCCGGAAAAGTTTGCAAATCTACATCGCATTTCCTGCGTTCTGGCGCATTTTGGAGCAAAAATATTGACACTGTCACAGTATGTTGTTTAGACATGATTTTTGATTGAAAAGGTTTAAATTTTGAAACAATAAGAAAACGACCGAAAAATGCATGGAAAACATGGCACTTGGCATGAAACGTGCCTTGTAACTTGTAAAAAATCTTTACCCGGCGACTTTTAGGGGGGGGGGGGTGGGGGTGGGGGCACGCCCGCCCCCCCGCCCCCCCTGAATCCGCCCATGAAAGGTGCATGCCCACTCAGTAGACACAGAATGGTCTTTACGTGTATATCAAAGGCACCATCTGAGACAGTTTCTGTTAAAATAAACATTCATTCACCATTATATGCATTATTATACTTTTTATATCTGATTTAAATGTCCACACTGATATCAGGGGCGATAACCGTGTTTCTTTAAAATGTTAACGGACATTACTATTTATTCTATGTAAATATTTTTATGTTTTGATGTGCAATGCTCATTCTATATAATCTGTCGAAAATATTACTTTTTTCATGTGACGCATTTAATTAGTATAAATAATTAAAAACAATCATGCCTCATTTGCATATGGAAATAGCCTGATAACACCGCGAGTCACTATCAGTAAAACAAATATTACTAAATGATTATATCCGTATAGCGGCACTCGTAATTTTTAGAACTGGTGGAAACAAATATGCCCGCTATACAGATATAATCATTTAGTAATATTTATTTTAGTGATAGTGACTCGCGGTAGTATCAGGCTATCAGGATATAAAGAACAGGCTGTGCCTACTGAGTGGGCATGTACCTTTAATGAAATTTTATCAAATAAAACAAATTGGGGAGGGTGCCATTTTGTTATTGATGAAAAACTTTGTAAACGTATTTACTGAAATTACGCAGATGTCCGAAGGTACAACATCGCATGGCGTGTCTCATATGTGTGTGCATCTATCATTGTTGTCCGTCGCGCAGATGTGGCGGGGAGCCTGCTGTGTTGAAGAGAAGCGTCAACCTTTCAGGCCTGGCCGTCCTCAGTAAACACCGCATGACGTCCACCACATATACCGCCTTCCACCCGGGGTATCAGTTGTTTCTGATGAGAGGTTATATCCACGCACAGGTACACATTGAATGTGATGGATATCTACAGTGGGGTCAGCGTGTAAGTGCACACACGAACGAACACGACAGGTTGGAACCAACCTGTCGTGTTCGTTCGTGTGTGCACTTACTTACACGCTGACCCCACTGTATACATGCATATATATTGACCTATATTTTCACTCTGGAGTCCCCATGGTATCCAGTTTGCAGCGATTACACTATCATTCCGGTACATGATAACGTTTTCTTTGCAATGATGAACATACATGTACATTATCATTCGAGATACAGTGGAACCTCTCTAAACCGAACACCAAGACAACAACTATGTGATCTTATTTTCGATGTGTTTCTTGGCCAATTATCTCAGATATTAATGTATGTTCATGATTGTAAAGCACGCACATACGTATCAGAATGGTCATATGTCTGATTGACAGTGGAACGTCTCTAAACCGGACACCCTAGGACCTCCCAGGGTGTCCGGTTTAGAGAGGATTCAATGTACATTAGAGTGAAGTCCACACTCAGCTTGGTATCTAGTGTTGAGATTATCCAAGATCTACAATATACAATTATTGACCTTTGAGGACATCACTTGTCTTAGGTCCGTAAATCTACTGTACACCTCATATAATTGTATATTGTCATTATGGATTCCTGGATATGTTGGATATTATATATCATTACATTTACATACAGTGACATCCATCATAAGTAAGCACTTGTGAGTCCCCATGGTGGCCGGTTTACACTGCACAGTGGGGTCGGCGTGTAAGTGCACACACGAACGAACACGACAGGTTGGTTCCAACCTGTCGTGTTCGTTCGTGTGTGCACTTACGCCCTGACCCAACTGTATATCCACACATCCAATATATAATTTCTATCTTCATGTTTGAACTAACGGTTTTCCGCAGGTTGACAATATCGGAAGCGTTACCTGTACACACCCGAGTGCCATATTCCCCTACTATATGGAACGTAAGTTACAGTCTACTTTGATAACTTATACTTGTACTATAAGGAAGTTAGTTTGCTGAATAACAAATAATTCCAGCACAAAAATATTGACACAATTCCCTAACATTTGATTGGTCCGTAGCAAGTCTCTGTCCAAAATTTATATCCCAGTAAACTCCAATGCCGAACTACTTTCCGTAACCGTCAGGCGCAGTTAAAATAATTCTTAAGAAAACGGAAAATAAACACCTTTTCTTGATGAATTTATTTCAAATGCTGGAATTATAAGGAATGAATGGCCTTTTTGTGGAATTTATCGGGGTATAAACTTGGAAAAGTCGCGGTAATACTGGACGAAGGCCGGAAAAGTTTATATCCCGATAAATTCCACAAAAAGGCCATTCATTCCTACAATGCACATATGCATTTCGTATGTACATTACTAGAACATTTTCACGTTTTTCTACGTTGTACATAGTACGTTGTATTGAATAGCCAACGAATTTCGAACATGTCCAACATTAAAATTTCCTTTTACGTTTAAGCACGTTTATACAGTTATGGTTCCTACACTCGGTGTAGAGAGATTGCATCGTGTTTCAGCGCAGTTACAAGGGGCGGGCCTATTCGATAACTATAAGGACCAGAATGCCGCCGAGATTGAACAACTTGTCACGTTTGTGAAGCAGTCTGGACACTCGCCAATCCTTCTTGGTGACTTCAATATCGGACCAGCTCTTTCAGACATGGGGATTGTTGCGGAACACGAAGGTGTGTAATGGTGTAATGGTGTAAGTGCTTTTGGCGTGCCTTGGATTGCCAATTATTGTTTGTATGCAATGTATACACGAAACCGTCTAAGCAATGTACGCAACAATTCATGAGCGCCGTATGTACAATATAAGGTTCGACCATGTCCAGCCGTGGGTAAACGTTTGCCTACGGCCTTGGGGTTCAAACAGTTTCCACGTGCCACGGCAAACGTTTACACACGGCTGGACATGGTCGAACGTTATTGTTACATTTCCGTCGGAAATATCATGCAATTTAAGCATATACATGTAGTACTTTCGGTACTTTGATAATCTGCTCCATTCAAACAGCTGATTTACACATGCATATTCCGGGGCAGAAGTAAACGTCGCGTGATGCAGCGGCGCCAATTTCAAAAGATCAGTGCGACCGTTGTTAACTGGTCTGATGACGTAATGGCGCGTTCTAGTAACGTCACAATACACATGCATTACGTAGGTGTTGTGCCCGGAATGATCATTGTTTACCGCCATGGTCAAACAGCACATACGTTTGAACACGGTTATGAGTAGTTTCTAACAACAATAACTAACACATGTTATGAGTATTATCAATTCCTTTGCAATTCGAAAATGAAGCTGTCGTAACTGACCGCGGGACCCACACCCGGGACCTCTGGTTTACTGTTCCAGCGCTCCGCTGACTGAGTGTCACGGTACGTAACTCACTATGCGGAGGAAGTGGAACCTCTCTAAACCGGACACATTCTGATACGGTGGGCAATCATGAAAATATAATATCATCTGAGAGAAATGACATAGAAACCCGTCAAAAATAAGACCACAGTTATCTTGGTGTTCGGTTTAGAGAGGTTACACTGTATCTGCCCGGCTGGCTCAGTCAGTAGAGCCATGGTACATTCAAGTAGTTATCAGTTCGTGTCCCGGATCGAGTACGCACTTGTCTCACCTTGTGACATTAGTGTGGCGATCAGGAGTAAATATCAGCTACAGTTCCTCGCTTGGCGCCAAATATCAAAGGTCGAGAAAAGTGCGTGCACGACCACGGGGTTTGCGCCAAATTTCACATGTCGAGAAAGGTGCACGCCCGACCGCCGGGTTGTGGCGCCAAATGTCACAGGGCGAGAAAAGTGCGCTCCCGACCGTGGGGTTTGGCGTCAAATGTCACAGGTCCAGTAAAGTGCACGCCAGACTGCGGGGTTTGGCGTCAAATGTAATGTCATATGGCGAGAAAAAGTGCGAGCCCGACCGCGGGGTTTGGCGTCAAATGTCACAGGGCGAAAAAGGTGCGCCCCGACCGCGAGATTTGGCGTAAAATGTCACAGGGCGAGTAAAGTGCGTGTCCGACCGCGGGGTTTGGCGCCGTATATCATAGGGCTAGAAAAGTGCGCCGCGACCACTGGGTTTGCCACCGGGCAACTGTAAGCCTGAGAATGGCAGGATATGGCTCTAACCGGGCAACGACAGATATAAATGTACGTCCTGCCCATAGTGACTTACCAATCGTGTTCGAATGACTATTTCTGCATTTGTCCATTTGCCCATTTTCACATTGCAGACAACTACAACTTGATGCTGACCGCCCCGTTTCTGACCACACTACTTACCAAGTGCACGTATTGCTCGGACAACTCGTACATAAACGGGTCATACGCGGACATCGTCGTCGATCACGTGTTTTACAATAATCACAAGGTGCTGGATATTCAGGTAACACCATTTACATGCATCACGAGTTTCTATGATACACGTATCATACATTACCACCTGCGCTAGGCTTGGTAATACGTACAATTCGTTATTTCAAAATAGTTGAATATCGCGGGTGAAATCAAGCAGCTTGATTGTCTGAGCCTGAGCTGTGCTACAGCTCAGGCTCAGACAATCAAGCTGCTTGACTGCGTGTTGGCATTGTCAACATGTGTTTAGAAAAGGTTAACACTCTGGGCAAGTGGAACATATTTACGGTTGTCGTAACCTTCTTGTGGCCCCATGTAAAGTCAATGGAAATCTAATAAAAAACCCTACAAATAAAAGAACAGCGACTGACATAAATAAACCGTATGAATGTGATCTGTAAGTCATTATGCAGATACTGCTACAAATAAACACACACCACACACACCACACACACACATAACATCGCCGAGATGGTTCAACTGAGTGGTAACAACATACACTTTTGATGCGAAATGAGAAAAAATACAGAAAAATATTTACACACGAACGAACACGACAGGTTGGAACCAACCTGTCGTGTTCGTTCGTGTGTGCACTTACACGCTGACCACACTGTATGGCGCTAATGCCAAATGGGGGATCGTAGCTAGTTGTCTCCCGTTGAATTTATTTATAGAAATCCGGTACAGATTTCATAGTTTGGGGCCTTATTGCATATCAAAAGAGCGAATGTTGAATGATATGATGCGAAAAGTGCATGTATAGTGATTTAGACTAATGTTGATCGAGATCATACTAGATATCTGCGCTGTCTGATCTGGGACTACATTATTTGCCAGATTCATATTTTCACACGTATTAATGTTATTGCAAACAGTGTAGACTCAGATCAGACTGCACAGGTGTGCAGTCTGATCTGGGTCTACTCTGTTCGCATAACTCATTTTTTTGTAATATTCAGCTGAGTAAGAAATAAACGCTGAAAATCAGCATAGGACGGGATCTCTATACTTAGATGTGCAAAGGGAAATAACTGATTAAGATCCCTCAGTGTACCAAACCAAATTATCTCCCCTGTTTATCACAGTTTCTGAGAGTATGAACTTGAATATAAAGCACGTTTTGCAAATTTCATCAAATATAATGTTACAATTGATAGATATATGTTATTTACTGTACATGAAGCTAAAAACCAGATCTTGTATATTATACAGTGGATCCTCTCTAAACCGGACACACCTGTAATATTATTGTTGACGAGTTCCGTGGTCATTTATCTCAGGTGATAATGTCTGTTCGTGATCGCATAGCACACAGCTGTGTCTCAGAACGATCAAATGCCTGATTTACAGTAGAACCTCTCTAAACCGGATACCCTGGGGATCTCCCAGGGTGTCCGGTTTAGAGAGGTTCCACTGTATCTGAGACATCATCTGAGCGTTTCTGTTTCAGAGGGTTCTGGATAAGGAAACCCTGCCGTCCAATGGTCACCATCTGTCTGACCACTACGGGGTTCTTGTTACGTTCTTCGGACATACAGCGGAGAAACGGACGCCAACTGGCCTTACGAAGGAACACGTCATGTTGATAGTTTTAAGATCACTATTTTGTTTTATATAATTGTTCAATTGCGACAGTTTCACTTTCGAATTGCAAAGGACTAGATAATGCTCGTAACATGTGTTAGTTAGCACATGTTGATGTGTGGCTGTGAATGAATAAATGGGGCTTATGGGTTTTGCGACCAGTTTAGAGCAGGATTCGTACAGACTGATCAGGAACTGCATTTTTCGCCATTCAATCAATGAAACACCCGAATTGACAATGTTTAAAAATGTTACCATATACATGTATTGATGCGTGCGAGAAATGGGGATGAGTTTTGCGACCAATGTAGATCCAGATCAGCCCGTGCTTCGCACGGTCTGATCATTATCTGCACTGTTCGCCATTTCATCAATGAAAAAACGCCCCATGCTTCTAACAAGCAATACATATCGTTCCAAATCCCATAACTCCTATTTCTCCAGTCACAGACATATAACACCATGATTTTTGTCTGTCGTTTATGCATGGTATGGTGGATAATATTTCTATGTACATAACTATAAGTACATTACATTACATTACATTACATAAGTGTTATAAGTAGTATTTCCAAATTTGCGTTTGAAACGTTTTTGTTTACTTTCTACTTCGTGGAGAGCGACCTAAGAACGTTGCTAATACACACATTTTCTGGTGAGTTTATGATAATATGTTTGTATGAAGGTCAACGACCTGCAGATTATTGACACACTTTAGTGCGCGAAATGGAAACCTTATTCCGCAATTGTATACCGTTGACTGCGATGTAGCAATAAAGTGCAACATATTGCCAAAAAACGTAAAACGTGCCGCTATGTGGATAACTGCTATTAAACCATGGTGTTCGATGTGTAGGAGTTGTTTCCCTTGCATTGCACGAGTGTTTGGAAGTTAACGCACACCATCGTTGTTTGCTCATGTAAACCGTCTCTCCAACGCTCGCATTGAGGGATCGTAGCTAGTTATCTCCTGTTGAATTTATTTATAGAAATCCGGTCCAAGTTGTGTAGTCTACATGTACATGTAGGGCCTTATTGCTGGTAAAATGGCGAATTTGGCATGATTTGTTATGAAGAGGAGCAATTATAGTGATTTCGACTAGTGTTGATCCTGATCATTCTACATATCTACGCAATCTGATATGGGACTACATTATTTATCAGATTCATATTTTCACACTTGTGTGCAGTTTGATCTGGGTCTACTCTGTTCGCAAAACTCAATGTGTGTGCTATTCGGTAAGACATAAACGCTGCAATTCAGCGTAGGACCAGGGCGCTTTTTCACTAAACTTATTACGACTACAATGTTCGTAAGTGCAAAATTATGATAAGCATAGCATAAGCAGCATATGCTCAATAAATGTAAATCCATCAATTTAAATTTACAGACGATCCTAAATTTGCACTTACAAACATTTTAGTCGTACGAATTTTAGTGAAACTGGCCCCGGATCTCTATTAGCTACGCTGACTCATTCTTACGTCTCGTATGGATCATGTGTGGTACCAATGTCTCCATAATCTGCATTTAAATTAATGGATTTACATTTATTGAGCATAGGCTGCATATGCAGCCTATGCTCAATAAATGCAAATCCAATAATTAGTTTACAAGAAAACATTGCCAATGTGAAATTACATTCATACTGCTCTGGATCTGCGCTAATTAAGGTACATGCATTGGTTTATTATTAAGAAAGATACATTCTATAAATATAAATGAACTCTCCTATGACAACACAGGTGGTTGCTCAAGAAGTATTGCCGACATTGAAACTACATCACATGACAAACATCTTCAGAGCGTTTTATTTGATTTTTGTTTGTAAATTAAGTTCATGTCCTAACATTTGACACATATCTCTTTGTCACCGTTTGCTCATCTAAATCGATGGTGTATCGACATAATCGACATAATAAAGTATGATAAGCGCGCATTAAAAAATAAATAGAGAGCATAAATATTTGATTACATTATCCTTTTAAGAAAACACGATAAGTATGGCTCCTCGTCTCAAGAGTGGCACCTTATGTTCAATATGAAAAAACAACAATAATGTCAATAAAAACTTCTCATAATGGTTTTTGAATGTTTATTTTGCAGAAGAATTTCACATGTAAAGAATGGACGAAGCATATGCCTCCCTATATGTTCAATCCGGGATATGGGAATGCAGGTTTAAACCTGGAGGCCCGTACATGAGGTCCGACTACATACGTATACCCATACAATTTCATGCTATAGTTCCTTATACAAATGATTTATGTACACCATATCGAGTTATGCGTGTTTACAAGGGCCATATGTTGGCATTAAATCGTATTTATATACCGTTTTGTAAAAAAGGTATTCCCCGACCCAGCTTTATTTTTACTAGTACCAGTCGCATGACACGTTCGGTTTACGTGACGTTGCAGCATGCGCATTGTTGATCGGAAGTGGAGGAAAAAAATGTCCGATTCAGAAACACCTTCAAAGGTTTGTATTTCTTTCCCATTTATATTCCAGGAGCTGCTATACAGTGGGGTCAGCGTGTAAGAGCACACACGGACGAACACGACAGGTTGAAACCAACCTGTCGTGTTCGTTCGTGTGTGCACTTACACGCTGACCCCACTGTAATACCGTTAGATATTCTGAAATGTAAGAAATACCGTTTATTTAACCAGGTGAATTGATTATCGTGAAACAATGTGTGATTTGGTCCTTGCACTAAATAAACGAGTGAGCGTAGCGAACCGAGTTTATTTAGCGATATAACCCAATCAAGTATGCATGATTTCAAGATAATCAGCTCACCTAGTTAAATAAACATTTGCTTACATTTCACACATGATTCTTCATAAAAACTAATCGAATCATGAGTAAAATATGTTAAAGATATATGCGAATTATTAATTTCTGGATGCATGTCGTAGTGAAGGCGACTGCCTCGCGATTCAGAAGGTGTGTCCGAGAGCATGATTTGATTGATCGAGCGAAACACGTGATTGCTACGTTACTGACGTAATTTATCCATATATGGTAAACACGAGAGTGGTGTAAATTACTGCTGGCGGGTGCTGTAATTCACCGTTAGATTTGTGTAAACTAATGGCTGAAATGTAAGAACAAAATATATACTATTTATTTCCAGTAAATTAACGTTTGAAGCTTATCTATGGGCCCCCATATTTGACATGCACAGTCAACAGAGCAGTTAATGACTAGCACCGTATGCTTGCTTAATATAGTGCACTGGTAATATGCCATTCCCAAAGTGCCAAACTGCACTTTGAAGCTATTTAGATTCACGCAAGCCGGAAATCCCAACTCAGACATGACAGAATTGAAAATGTCCCGATATTATTTACAATACAATACCGTTCGACATATATGACCAACGTTGCCCTCTGACCAGTAGCCTGTTTCACCAACATTGCAAAGTATACTTTTCTAGCAAGGTATACTTTGAGGGAGAAATTTTCAATCTTAGGATAAATTTATTAATTTTTATTATACTGAATTTATTACATTATCACATCCATTTTGGCTGTGATAATGTAATAAATTCAGTATAATAATTCTGCATACTTTTAATCATCAAATATATGCAGTCGTTAGTTCTATATGAAATAATGAATTTCAGGAAAAATAAATGATTACTCCCTCAAAGTATACTTTGCAATGTTGATGAAATCGGCTACAGATACGCCGATTATCATGGAAATACGCGTTTGTCCAGTTTGATATAAAATAGAAACTATACATAACACAACAATTGAGGGATATGGCGATAGTAAACTCCTTTGAAGAAATATAGCAAATGATAAAACAATACAAACGCTACCAGTCTATAGCCTAAGCATATGTTGCATAGTAACATAAATGTAAGCGAGGTCAGATGAGGCTATGATTTTTACAGAATGCGATTTGTACCCGGAAGTGGGATGCAGCCATGTTAATGCGATTTGTACCCGGAAGTGGGATGCAGCCATGTTCTTCCGTTGTAAGTTTACAACTGAAGAACATGGCTGCATCCCACTTCCGGGTTACAACTGAAGAACATGGCTGCATTCCACTTCCGGGTACAAATCGCATTCTGTAAAAATCATAGCGATGTTAAATATCGCTCAGCCATTCTACAGACGCGACATAGTCCATTGTCCAGCATCCATATATTACCAGTCACATGTTTCATTTAATAGATTAACACTTTACTGTGTAGTTGTCTATTAATAAATTACTGCTTTATTGATTTGATTTTAGTTTTTTCTTTTTACGTTTATACACCCCTGATGAAGGCCTAACAGCCGAAAGCGCTTGGGATTTCATTTTTTTCCATTTTTATTAGCACTGTTGAACGATTTTGTTTTCCATACCATATACTTATTTTCTCGTCCTTGCATCCTTCGGGATCCGGTGCCTACGAAGGGTTATTGTTTAGTGTTATACTGTTTTCTCCCACATATATATATATATATATATATATATATATATATATACACTTATATTCACCGTTTACTACAGTTGATCATTTCACTAAACTTCGTACGACTAAAATGTTCGTAAGTGCAAATTTAGGATCCTCTGGAAAATTGATGGATTTACGTTTATTGAGCATAGGCTGCGGGGCAGCCTATGGGGCAGCCTATGCTCAATAAATGTAAATCCAATAATTGTTTAAAATAAAACGCTGTTAATGTGAAATTTACAGACGATCATAATTTTGCACTTACGAACATTACGTCATAACCTGTTTACAATCATTACGAGGGTGGGTTAATTAGTAGTGTCAGATGGCAATGATCTTATTAGCTACACATTTGAAATTTAATACAATTTCACACAGCAACTGGTTTGGGGTTATTGTGGTGGCATAATAGTAGCGTCGACGTCTCTGTAGAGCTGGGCGCTGCCGCCGTCGGGATCCGCCGTCAAATCCCGGACTGAGCGTGAAAAGTATACAGCATATTTAATTGTTTCCCAGGTCACGTGTAGACGCCATGTGACATATCTGCCCGCAAGGTCACGACTGACAAATAATCAGAAAATGTTAAATTATTGTGCAGTTGTTAGAATCATATTTGATATAGTTATTGCGGGGGAGGGGTGACTAGCCTTAGCTATCAGACAATATGAGTGTCACGCATAACATCCTTTCGAAGACATCGTATACACGTATATGTTCCACCATGTACATTAGCCATGCCCGTTGCATGTACATGTGCATCATGCGAAGTCCATGCCATCACCATTATGTTTCTGACTGGAGAAATGGGACCTATTAATATATCTGTGTAACCCCTGATCAAATAGCACACACCTGCAGCCTGATAACGATATGTACATGTTTCGCCTGTTAGAAGCATGCCAGGGGGCCGTTTCACTAAACTTCCTACGACTAAAATGTTCGTAAGTGCAAAATTATGATAGTCTGTAAATTTCACATTAACACTGTTTTCTTGTAGACAATTGTTGGATTTACATTTATCGAGCATAGGCTGCATATGCAGCCTATGCAGCCTATGCTCAATAAATGTAAATCCATAAATTGACATTTACAGACGATCTGGAATTTGAACTTACGAACATTTTAGTCGTAAGAAGTTTAGTGAAACGGGCCCCTGGTGTTTCATAACCGGAATGGCGGACAGTGTATATCCTGATCAGACTGTGCAGATGCACAGTCTGATCTGGATATACACTGGTAGCAAAAACATACATGTAAGTCCCATTTTCGTGGTCAAAACCACATATTAGATAGTTGAATGAGTGTTCAGAGTCGCACGCTATTGCATGCGTCACGGACACCGTGCAGTTTGGCAAATGTCCGTGATTAGTTCAACTTTCAGACGAGTCTATGTTTTAAACAAACATGGTTATTAGTGGAAAATCCAGGCAGTGTTTTGGACTTTAAGAAAGTCAGTCCCTCAAGTTCGTATTCAATGCAATGTTTTGACTTCCCCAAATGACCATTAACTAACTGCTTTATTACTCAACCTGTAAACAGTGTATGTGACACAATGAACGGAAATTTGGCGTGGAACGCGTCGACTGGCCGATCTAAATTACCTTGCATTTTATGACTTAATCTTCGAGAAATGATTTTTCCGGGGTGAAATATGTTTGATTATTGGCCGAGCACTCGGAACTATCGCCCAGGCACGTCAAAACCAGGGAATTAGTCAAAATTATGGAATATCAACTTATATAGGGAGTTGGGTAATAATAACAGCTATGAGGCTGGTGTCGGCGTGCAGGCGAAATCACATGTTCTACTTGGCCAAGACATTGGTTCATTGTTTGATAATAGTCTCTTATAAACCGTATTCTTAGAATGACAATGTACTGTTGAATGGTTTTCAATTGTACTAATTCTTAGTACATGTATGTATATTGATGAGAGTTCATTCATTTACATATTATTACGATACATGTATAACTGAATTGAACACGAAGTGCGTTATACAATGTACAGTGGGGTCAGCGTGTAAGTGCACACACGAACGAACACGACAGGTTGGTTCCAACCTGTCGTGTTCGTTCGTGTGTGCACTTACACGTTGACCACACTAGGTCATCTGCAGTGCATGAACCGAAACACACATAATGGATCAGGAACTAAATGCTGCGGTCGCTAACGCTCCCTCGCATTTAATTCCTTAACACTACAATATGTGAACAATAACTTATACTTATAGAAAATCAATACTCGGATGGGACGTTGCATTGTAGACTTTGCTGAACTATAAATCAGTTATTGTTCAGATATTACAATTGTTCAGTAACTAAATGCTGCGGTCAATAACTTATACGTATTCAGCTGTATGAGAGCTCTAGCCGACCAGGAGCCAGATTGGTCACACATGTCATACACCCCATTTACCCAATCATACATATTGCCGTGTCTCGAGAAGACATTTGCTTTTAAAGAACCCACAATCATCACATCAACACGTTGTTGTTACTGAGCAGGGGGCCGTTTCACTAAACTTCTTACGACTAAAATGTTCGTAAGCGCAAATTTAGAATCGTCTGCAAATTTCAATTGATGGACTTACATTTATTGAGCATAGGCTGCATATGCAGCCTATGCTCAATAAATGTAAATCCAACAATAATTTACAAGAAAACATTGTTAATGTGAAATTTACAGACTATCATAAGTTTGCACTTACGAACATTTTAGTTGTAGGAAGTTTAGTGAAACGGCCCCCTGTTCAAAACTTGTTGTTGCACCAGTAATAACACACGAACAGCTAAACAGTTGTTGACGTACTATCCAGTACAGACCCGAAAAAAACATAAGAAAATAACACATGCGGGTCAGATCAGGGTGTACACATCTTTTTCTCAGTTATCGATGGGTGTTTGGGAGGTTACGCATACCAGAGCGACATATCCATCCTTACGTGTCTTCCTGGCTCAACGGTACAGTTATCAAGGTATATGATTACGTGGTACTAACAACAACAACAACAAGTACTGAAACTTCCAGAATCCATCTGATTCAAAGTACTTATTCTTTTCTATTGTCCTTATTACGTAACGGATTTGGATGAAATATGGCGCATCAAAAGCATCTTGTTCAGCTGCATTTGGTGGTCTCTGTATTTTCGCCTAAACTTCTGTCATTTTTGCGAACAATGGATTCGTCAAATTCGAACGAATTGTCAAATTGAGGGGACGAATTGTTAATTCGTGGGAACGAATTGTTATTTCGTGGGAACGAATTAATTATAAAAATGAAAAGTCATGCAGAGCATGATGTTATTAGCCGATCAAATCAGGGTTCAATAAATGTCCACATTTTAGTAGTTACCGAATCTCAGGGAAAAGTGAGAGAAGTGTTGACTTTAACCTGAATAGTGACTACATAACCACATTCGAACAAAAACAAAATTTGACCATATGGCGGCCATCTTGAATGACATAATGACTCCATTTTGAGAAAAATGATATGACAGCGATCGGCTGATCGATACCTTCGATTTGATATATTACACGACCACATTTGAACACAACCAAAAATTGACATTTTGGTCGCCATCTTGAATGACATAATGACTTTATTTCAAGAAACATTATATGACAGCGATCGGCTCATCGATACTTTCGATTTGACATATTACATGACCACATTTGAACAAAATAAAAATTTGACCTTTTGACGGCCATCTTGAATGACATCTCTACTTCATTTTGAGACTAGATGGCCGCGGCCTGCAATTCGCGCCTTGGGGCTAGGCATGGACACTAACAATAGAGATATAGTAGACGGAAAAACTTTAACCAAACAACTTTAACCGGACTCACGTTCCGCAAGCGGGCGCGACAAAAACTTTAACCAAAAATGTCAAGGTAATTATACCTTGGCATTGGGCACAGGGGCCGCACGGGAGGGGGGTAGAATGAAAATATAAATGATGATAAACAGCCATGTGAAGGTTGAAGGTAATAGGCAAAGCAGGTGCATATATATAGTACATGAACAAACTTAAACCAAAAACTTAAAAGTAATTAGACCTTGACATTGGGCACAGGGGCGTGCCGCACGGGAGGGGGGTAGAATGAAAATATGGATGATCTTGGATTCGTCGTTCGAAGGATTTAACCTTTCCACGGCGGCCATCTTGGATTCAAGTCGACTTTCTTTTTAACAACTTTGAAAAGGCTTCACCTAAGGACCATGCCGGTAAAGTTTGGTGTCTATTGAATAACTTCATTTTGAGACTAGATGGCCGCGGCCTGCATGTCGCGCCTTGGGGCTAGGCATGGACACTAAAAAAAGAGATATAGTAGACGGAAAAACTTTAACCAAAAAACTTTAACCGGACACACGTACGTACGGACGTACATACGCCAAAGTGCCGACTATATCGCGCTTTCCGCAAGCGGGCGCGACAAAAACTTTAACCAAAAATGTCAAAGTAATTATACCTTGACATTGGGCACAGGGGCCGCACGGGAGGGGGTAGAATGAAAATATAGATGATGATAAACAGCCATGTGAAGGTTGAAGGTAATGGGCAAAGCAGGTGCATAGATATAGCACATGAAAAAACTTTTACCAACAACTTAAAAGTAATTAGACCTTGACATTGGGCACAGGGGCCGCACGGGAGGGGGGTGGAATGAAAATATGGATGATCTTGGATTCGTCGTTCGAAGGATTTAACCTTTCCACGGCGGCCATCTTGGATTCAGGTCGACTTTCTTTTAACAACTTTGAAAAGGCTTCACCTAAGGACCATGCCGGTAAAGTTTGGTGTCCATTGACCAAGCGGTTCGGTAGAAGATGATTGAAAATGTTGCCGGACGACGGACGGACAAAAAGCTGTAATGAAAATAGCTCACATGAGCTTTGCTGAGCTCAGGTGAGCTGAACACATCAAAGTATATGGGCCGCGCCATACGAAAACCGGGCTTAATGACAACGTCATGAAAAGCGGTAAACGACGTAAGAAAAACGACGATTCAAATTGTCTAACGTCGCCGTAAAAGTTTACATTCTAATGCACCGAAACTAGAAAGCACGCATCTGATTGGTCAATTGAAATCAGAGCCTATAAAATATGAAAAATCACAGCATATAAAATCTCCGTTTTACCAGCCTGTGTTTTACAACTTGACATATTTATGTAACCCTACGCGCTTTTGTAAACAATGGCCAGCGCGGCGGGGAATGCAAATATTTGCAAATTAATTTCGGTACATTTTCGGTTATCCATTCGGCCATATTGACATGTACAACCCAAAGCGGAAAGAGAATCTACCAACGGCTGACAAACGTGGCTTCAGTGTGGTGGCCCTTCAACAAATTTCTAAAAATATTACCCCACCCGCCAAAATGCAGAAGAATTTAATAAAGGGCTCAAATGCAAACTCAATATGCCAGTACCATCCTATAACTTTACGAATTCCAATGTGCACATACATGATAATACATAATAAACTGTATTGCAGATGGGTATTCACCTTAATTAGGCGTAAATCCAGGGAAATCCTAGGCCTGTTGACACAAGTTGTTGCTGACATTTCCTTTGTAAAATCACACGAACCCAATGCAGAATTGTTGGCATTTCTTTAAATGAATAATAAAAAGCAAATAACTGTTGCAACTACACATACAAAAGCAATACAATAGTTAATATAAACATTACAGTTGAATAAATGTATAGATGTCTTAGAAAAAGTCCCGTTAATCTCTATTTGAAATGGGAATATTCTTCGGCGGAGTTAAATTTCTTCAAATTCATTTGGTGTGAGGCGGTTATCGATATGACGACAACAATCTCCTGACGTAATGAAAAAGATCACTGTTCGTGATATGCTACGACGTTTATAGAAAGCTGGGAGTACACTAGGTGCATTAGAATGGGGATAACCATGCTTTGTTTTTCGATTTGGAGCGGTATGTGTGAGGTTTTATGGTCTGTGAATTAGTTTTACGCGCCGTAAAACTGATTCACAGACCATAAAACCTCCCACATACCGCTCCAAATCGAAAAACAAAGCATGGTTATCCCCTAATTTTGCCCTCCCATTTACGTTTATTGGTGGCAGTTAACATTAAGTGTGAACAGAAAACGGAAAATGATAACTTACTGAAACTTTCACTAATATGAGACGCGATGCCTCAGTACACATATTATGACGTCATGACGTGACATCACGCACTTGTGACGTCACTGAACGTGAATCCATGTTTGACGTTATGGCCATGGTGTCGTGACAAAATATTATAGCATGGATACTTACACGAGTTCCTCGCAGCATCAATGACTTGCAAATGCTCGAGGCGCTGTACATTGTCGCATAACTGTCGTTCTTTGACATTGTCACTCTGTTTCGTCGGTTGTCTTCATGAATTCAAAATGGTGAACGCATAATTTAACTGGCTACATATCAGCGAAGTCTTCACTTACACTGCACTTTGATTCATAAAATATAGCCTTAAATATGAACCTAGTGTATGCCAACGATATTACCATCTATTATCTTGGTAAATTGAGACTTTTGAACAATTATAGCCAGTACTTAGCGAATGATATGCCATTTAATGCCACTCATTTTATCATAAACGGAGGTAGACACGCAGCTATATAATGACATAATTATCCGGGGTTTGTATTGAATTTGGCAAAACAAATGCATCAAAATCTCTCTAATAGATTCAGAATCAGTGATTTCAATGCATCTTCTTGATTGTTTGTGTATAAGCAATACATGATGCACAAAACACACAGTGAGGTCGGTGGAGTTTTCGAAAAGTCTTGAAATTAATTGGAAATTTGATTGTCATAAACTTGCTTTTTGCACGATTTGTGGTATCAAATCATCAGCTTATCACTTGACTGCATACTAATGTATACCAGGCGATGGTAATGCGATCCTCAAGAAAGACACACAGAGACAATTATAAGGTATCACGCTACCAAATCTGCTCGACGTCGTGTTTTGTCACAAAGGCCTACTGCAGATGTACACATGCACTGTCTACAAACAAATACTCCATTTGTAGCAATTCCGTACACATCCTTATGATAGAATATTGGAATAGAAAATAATTATCGTGAAAAGTACGTGTGGGCACAATCATATGATCTGGCGACGAAGTGTGGGGATTGGGGATTCGGGGACAAGCGCCCCTTGGCAATATAGTTCATCCCTGAATGCCAATCGGTGCGTCTGAAATGTATTTCATATTGAAATGAAAAGAAAAAGAAATTGAAAGTTTGTACGTGATCCTTTTATCACTTGTAATTTATGTTGGTCTGTATAAAGTAATTAAAATAACACCATGTATTATGTATTATATTTACGCGGTTTGGGTTATGGTCCCGCGGGATAATTTTAGAAGATTTGCAAGCACAAAGTTGTACGGTCACTCGTGTGGCCAATGTTGAAACTGCCAACACATCACATTATTACCAGCCACCGATCATCGCGGATAGGTTGCTTGTAAGAGTTTTCGATTTCAAGTGTTGGTTGAATAACTATTATTATTATGCTGCAACATCCATATGCCTTGGGTTAACTGAAAATTCACATCCATGATGATTGATAAATGCTTCATCGATTTCATATGCACAACTTATCATTACTATACCATGGACAAGTTTATCGTTACCAACACAACGTCATCACGCGATATGGGGCCCGACGTCAAAATGACGTTTTGTTAATGTTATGCTATGTTATGTTATGATAACTCGTCTGACCTTCTGCTACATGTTCACCATCATCGGGATCCATCTAGCCATACGTCTCCTCATATTTAAATCTTTTTAATCAGACAATGAGTTCAACCGATCTGGCATTTCACGAAAAGTGGTCAGTCGACCAAGACTTTTACTTTGGGTCACAACGTCTGACGACGTCACTTTTGTATGTCCATGTCTGGCCTAGCCTTTCGCGCCTTCATGTCCATTGTCTATCCGACTGTATCGTTCGTGTATTGTCATCCCGATGATGGACATTCTCTCATCATCAATATCTCGTGTTTTGTGTGAAAATACAAACTTTAATATAATCTCTTGGTTTTTCGGCATATTCTCTTACACAGAGCTGGCAGTCGTTAAACTACGTTCTTTCCGGTCATGATGTCAGATTTTTAAAATATTTTGTCGCATACGAAATGTTAAATAATGTCGCTATTATTCCCCAAAATTATTTCAGACAGTAGCAAACAACAGGGAAACGCCAACACTTCTCACTCTGCATTATTTGAAAATTATTCATACGAAATTACGTTACTTGGGCCGCAATCCAAAACATGACGTTACATTAGCAACTGCAACACGAGTAATGAACATTGTTTTCATACTTTGTCTTGGCCTAATGGGAGACACTTGGCCAGGTTACGAGATATCCAAATTTGGTTGACATGCGATAAAATATGACAAATCTATAGGACTTGTCCGTGTATTTTATCAACACCCCTTGTATACGCCGTTGATAAAAACGTCGTAATTTCGACGTCATTGATCTAAAACCCTACTTTATAATAGTAATTTATCAATGATCATGTGACATTTACAGTAGCGCTTTTCTGCAGGTCAACTATACGTACTATACCAATACTATACGTATACTATACCAATACGATATGTTTTCTATACGATATGCATATAATATAAACGTACGGTATGTTTGTACCGTACATACCAACCAATATCGTATAGATATACCATTCAAATCGTACGTTTATACGATTTTTATACATGTGTATAATTCTGGTACGTTTGTATCGTACAAACATACCAGATTATGGTATATTCATACCATATCCGTACGGATATATCGTATATACTAACGGATATCGTATGTTTGTATAATATTCGTATAGTACGTTTGTACTATACGATGATACGGTACAACCATACCAATATTATATGATCATACGATATGCTCATTAAATATACCAATACTATACGACTACGATATGCATACGATATTAGTATATAATTCCAGCACAAAAATATTTACACAATTCCCTAACATTTGATTGGTCCGTTGCAAGTCTCCGTCCAAAATTTATATCCCAGTAAACTCCATGCCGAACTACTTTCCGTAACCGTCAGGCGCAGTTAAAATAATTCTTAAGAAAACGGAAAATAAACACATTTTTTTTTATGAATTTATTTCAAATGCTGGAATTATAAGGAATGAATGGCCTTTTTGTGGAATTTATCGGGGATATAAACTTGGAAAAGTCGCGGGTGCCTTCGTCCAGTATTCCCGCGACTTTTCCAAGTTTATACCCCGATAAATTCCACAAAAAGGCCATTCATTCCTATAATACAAGTAGGTAAGGAGCAGAAAAGCGCTACTGTACACCAGGATCGAGCCAGCGGTTATTATTTTATACCACTAAAATATGTCAAGTTTGCGCAATAGTTCACCAATGCTCGCGCATAGCTATTGTTGTAATGTTCATATTTTTAATGCATCAGTCAATGTGAATCCCCCAGGGTACCCCGGGGCTTTAACCTTTCATTATTCCCCGGGGCCGGGGCTTTAACGGCAGCAAAAATAAAAGCGCCATTATTCCCTGGCTGTGTGTGTGTGTGGGGTGGGGGGGGGGGGGGGGGTGGAGGGGGGGGGATTTGGGGATTTACACTTACTGATGCATAAGTAAAAGAATGAGCGATTTATAAAGTTTAGCCATAAATAGGCAACAAAGGAACGAAAATTACAATAATTTTACTTACACTTCTCCATACTGGAGCTGCATATCATTATCAGTCCACTTCAGCATGTTTTTTAGTAAATTGTGAAGCTGCTTTCTCTCGTATTAAACTCAGTAAAATGCTACATCTGCAGTGACGTCACGTGACATCACATCGTCACGTGAAATGATCTTACTAATGTTTTTGTACATTCAGAAACAAAAATCTGTGGGGAAAAGTAAATATTAAGCGAGCATTGTCAATGTGCGAGCATTGTCAGTGTCACCTCCACTCTACTTAATGACGGCCATTTTCTTTTGCCTTCTTTAGTTCCAAGTTTAATCAAAACTTTCCCAAAAACATCTGGCAAAATAAGAACAGCCGTAATGGCTCCACTTTTCTCTCGGTACAGTATAAATATACTGCAGGGACAATCCCCACTCGTATATTGTTAATTAACCGTTTGTAGCGTATATTCTGGGCGGTATTTATACTCAAAAGTACTTTGCAAGACATATTACCTGTATCTGGTTGTCTATCTTCTCGCAAATGAAGCTGGCGCGCATATCAAGATCACATGATCGGCAACTGTTCGATTGATTGGTCAGCTGGGTAAGCCAACATTGGTCCGGTCCAATCAAATCACGAATACAAAATATCACGCTTTGTAACGAATAGAAGGCAAGCCGCCTAACTTTAGTTTACCGAACTATTGTTAAAACGTCTATTTATAACCAAATTATCGAACTCTTGTAGTTAAAACGTTTATTTATAGCCAAATTGTGTTATTTCGCTATATTTAAAGTTTTAAACAGAGATAATGGCCAAAAATGAAAAATTATCCGGTTGATGTAGTTTGGAAGTGATACAACAAATTCGCGTTTGTAGATTACCGAATATAGGAGAAAAGGGTGGTTACAAATCGAGGATAACCAATATATAGCCGATCTACGTCCCCTGCGGGGCTCCGTATAAGGCGGCTCGACGTCATTTTAGTCTATTAATTGGTACCATTGGCGGAAAACTATCGATTACACTAACCTCAAAGCATGCACTGATCACATCATAAGATATCGTTTTGACGTGTTTGATTAATTTTCTTCGATATGTATAAATCCGTACTCGATTCTCATCATAACTAACTGAATCAGAAGATAATCGTGTCTTTTACAATGATATACATGTATGTCACAAATTGACGAAAACGGGTTCGTTGCATTTGCAGCCAGTTAATACCCAGACCAGACTGCTGCATGCGCAATATAACCAGGGACTACACTGTTCGCAACTATGTCATTTATTAATCAGAGCTTTCGCGAAAATGCGGATTGCGAGGGACAATCAAACATTTGTGCAATTTGGCATACACAAGGTGTATGATCACGTGGTACTAACAACAACAACAAGTACTGAAACTTCCAGAATCAATCCGATTCAAAGTACGTGTTCTTTTATATTCTCCTTATTACGTAACGGATTTTGATGAAATATGGCGCATCAAACGCGTCTTGTTAAGCTGCATTTGGTGGTCTCTGTACGTTGGCTGTTCTCTGTTTGTAGCTTTTGCGAAGAATCGATTTCCGTGTCGGTAGACACGGAAATCGGTTCTTCGCAAAAAACGACAAAAGTCTGTGCCGAACTCACTGGACGACCAAATGAAGCTCATGTAGACGCGTTTGCTGCGCCATATTTCAACAAAATCCGTTACATATTAAGGAAACTATCAAGTAATACTTACTTTGGAGTGGGCAAGATTGCAACGCTTTCAACCACTATTGTTGTTGTTATAACCACGTGATCATGCACCTTGATACATGTATACCCAAACAACCACTTATCCGTCATCCAACACTATCCCGAAACTCCATACATGTATTGCCTCACTGTGTGACTTTTACTCTTTCATAATGATGATAAACTTTCCGCAATTATAGTATGATATGTTGAATTATGCTTAATAAGCCACAATCCCACTAATCAAACCTTTCGAATCAAGGCCTTCATCAAGGAATCAGTTGACTAAAATCAACTATAGTCTGTTTCACGAAAGCTGCCCAAATTTTACGGCTATATAAACAATGCAAAAACAATATTTTTCTCGATAATATTAAATTAAAGCAAAATTTAAGAATGAGCCTTCTTTTTATTTCGTGAAATTTGGTCAAATATTGATTTTATTACGAAAAATTGATTTGTCTATGGGAATTTAACATGGGGGAAAAAGTGGTAAGGAAGTGTGGGAGGAGTCAAAAAACGAAAAATTTTGGAAATTGACTCCGAAACCTGACTAGATAGCTTGGAAATGATCTAACTAAGAAAACAAAAGGTAAATTTTAAAAATCGGTCCAGTATTTCTGAAATTCAAAAAAAATTCCCCATGTTAAATCCCCATAGACATTTTCACTCCGTGAAGATGTCTATGGGATTTAACATGGGGAAATTGTTTTTTTCGCAATAAAATCAATATTTGACAAAATTTCACGAAATAAAAAGAAGGCTCATTCTTAATTTTTCCTTTAATTTAATATTATCAAAATAAATCTTGTTTCTGAATTGTTTGTATAGCCGTAACATTTGGGCAGCTTTCGTGAAACAGACTATAAGTGGCATATTCTATGATGCCTCTCAGTTGATTGTAGTCAACACATTCTTTGATAAAGACCTTGAACCGAAACATTGGAACAGTGAGTGGGCATGGCTGGAGCAATGCGTGTGTGAAATGTGAAGCAGATCCGAGCAAGGAAACAGAAATTATAAGAGTAAGGCATTTACCCAGCGTTCAGGTTTCGAACGCACAAGTCTGTGACCTTGACCCTGGACAACTGGACATACACGTCTCCTCTTTGGTGTTACTTTGCTTATCATTTGTGGATGTCGCTGGAGAAACGGGGCTTATGGGCTTTCTGAACAGTGTAGCTCCTGATCAAATAGCACACTCCTGCAGCCTGGTCATGATCCTGTATTTCTTGTTAGAATCACGACTGCTGTTCATTGATGGAATGATGAACAGTGCATATCATGATCAGACTGTGTCGATGCAGGGGCTGATCCTGTATCTACTACACTTGTCGCAAAATCCATAAGCCCCATATCACCAGTCACATTTATTCAGCCACACTTGTTTGCTTGTTTTTATTGAAGAAGTGTATGGTTATATTGGTCTCAAACAAACAAACATTTGGAAGATTATCTGCAATAGTATCAGTAAGATATTGCAATCAAAATGGTCACCATTTTGACAACAGTTGATTTATTGTAGAACCTAATAAAGGACCAGGGGCCTGTTTCACTAAACTTCGTACGACTAAGATGTTCGTAAGTACAAATTTATGATCGTCTGGAAATTTCAATTGATGAGTTTATATTTATTCTGCATAGGCTGCATATGCAGCATATGCTGAATAAATGTAAATACATTAATTGTCTACAAGAAAACCTTATTAATGTGAAATTTACATAATTTTGCACGTACGAACATCTTAGTCGTAAGAAGTTTAGTGAAACGGCCCACAGGAGGGGAAACGGCACAGTTTACAATAACAATAGCGTTTGTATGTTCTAAGTATATCTATACCTTTTCTGCTGTCTGCATCTGTGTTTATATATACTAAGTCGAAAGCATGTCGAATGCATATTCCATGTGAATTACAAAACTGTTAACATAAATAAGACATTAAAGGTACATGTGGGTTTTAATATAGCGAGACAGACAGTTTTGTATATTCTGTAGATATGACATTTTCTGGCAAAACAAACATTCATTCATCATTACCCCACGCATTGATTGGCATTATTATACATTTTATATATGACGTAAATTTCCACACTGATACCAGGGGCGATAACCTTGTTTCCTTCAAATGTTAACGGACATTACTATTTATTTTCTCTGAATTTATGTTTTGATGTGCAATGATCATAGTTCTTTCGAAAATATTATTTTTTGAGGTGACGCATTTAATTAGTATAAATAAATAAAAAATAGTATGCCTCATTTGTATATGAAAATAGCCTGATACCACCACGCGTCACTAGCAGTACAATAAATATTACTAAATGATAATATCTGCATAGCGGGCACTTGCAATTTTTAGAACTGTTGGAATAGTGACACAATTGTACACTTATTTATATAGAGATATAAATAACATTGTGTGCCTACTGAGTGGGAATGTACCTTTAAGTTGAGCCAAAAAAAAAACACTTTTATAACGTGTGTGTACAAGGAGTAAAAACAAAAGTGCCCAGACCACAAACTTCTAGATGACCCCACTGATATGTTCTCTCTAATATAGATAAATTAATGTTATCTTCTGGGGCCCGTTTCACTAATCTTCTTACGACTAAAATGTTCGTAAGTGCAAATTTAAGTTCGTCTGTAAATTTCAATTTATGGATTTACATTTATTGAGCATAGGCTGCATATGCAGCCTATGCTCAATAAATGTAAATCCAATAATTGTTTACAAGAAAACATTGTTAATGTGAAATTTACAGACAATCATAATTTTGCACTTACGAACATTTTAGCCGTACGAAGCTTAGTGAAACGGCCCCCTGATGTTCTTGTTTTATGTTCATATAATTTCACAACTCTACTGTGCTGTTACATTGTACTACTAGACAAAACCAATATCAATGCAGTAGACCAAGTTAATTAAATAACTGAGTCACTGAGTGTGTACCGTATGGGACTTTCTGTCTTATCTCTATAATTTCTGATCGAACAAATCTTAGGAGAATTTCAGTACACAATTATACTAACCCGGAGTCTCTGTCTGCGTTTCAGACAGAGACCTCGGGTTAAAATACGCCGTTTTACATTGAACTACTAGACAAAACCAACAGAAACGCAGTAAATCAAGTTAACTAAATAACTAGGTCACTGAATATGTATAGCACTTTCTGTCTTATCTCTGTAATTTCCGATCGGAAAAATCTTACTAGAATTTCAGTACACGATTACGCCTAACCCGAATTCTCTGTCTGTAACGCAGGGCAGCTGCCTTGTATATAAGATGTTCTCCTAGTGTTATTAACATCATGTCAGGGACGTTACCATCTATTCCACTGTGATGGCTCTGATAGCCACAGTTGACGTGTATATGGAGTTGTAAACCATAGTGTTTTTTAGTCCGCTTGACCACACGTTATTAATTTAAGCTAATCAATCCGGGCCCGGTTGCTCAAAGGCTCTGTTAGCTTAACAGACTGTTAAATCCTTAACGTTGTTAAGGATTTAACAGTCTGTCAACCTAACAGAGGTTTTGAGAAACCGGGCCCCGGTTGCTATAATTATTTTAAAGAGAGCTTTGCTGGCAGTTTCTTGTTTTTAAGTTATTTACATGTTTGACACGCCCTGCTTCTAACATGCATAATAATATATCACTGTCAATGTACAGGAGAGTGATATCTTACATAAGCCCCATATATCCTGTATATCCTATATTCGAAAACAAAATGATGTGATTTTGTACCTAAGAACAATCGCGATTTTTCATGAAATATATTTCCAGAAACAAGTTATGTGTTCGTAGAATAGAATATATTATTTAGCATTTTCTATAATACTTCGTCAACTTTCGACGTCATTTACGGAAAATATTGTAAATTTTGTAAATATGTTTCAGGAGATATCGCACATATTCTTAGGTAGAAAATAACATATTATTAACCCTTTGAACCAGAAATCACGCTAATTATGCAAAAAGTGCAGATCCAGATGAGCCGGCTCGTAACGAGCCGTCTCATCAGGATCTGCACTTTTTGAAAGCAATTTTAATATTTCTTAGAACAAAAACACCCCCTTTTCATAAATGGACGAATCTGAAAATCATTTTGTGACCATTGGATTGGTCGGAACATTAGCATATCACAGTCATTCCAGTTCCTTAGGGTTGAAAGGGCTAAGGCCATCAACAAGTACTTTGGTTCTCAGATATCATCGCGTCTGTATAATCCCTGCGCGTCGAGCATTGTATCGTCATGGAGAAATACAATTGTACTAAATTTGCTACATGATCAATAAAAAAAATAACCGTGAACAAAAATATGTTAAATGCAATCATGTGTCACCAAATCGTGTGATTATTCACGTATGACGTGGTTATCGTAACTTTATAGAACACAATTTTTAGATGTTCGTCTCTGATTATACCCCCGGCATACGTAGGATGTCGACGGGTATATAGTTTACGTAATTACGTCCGTCCGTCCGTCCGTTCGTCCGCGTTAAAGCTTTTGGGTACCCTCCATCTCTGCAACGGTAAGTAGGGTTGACTTCAAACAAGTAGCATATTTCACCAACATTGCAAAGTATACTTTTCTAGCAAAGTATAATTTGAGGAAGAAATTTTCAATTTTAGGATACATTTATTATACTGAATTTATTACATTATCACAGCCAATTTGGCTGTGATAATGTAATACATTCAGTATAATAATTCTGCGTACTTTTATTCATCAAATATATGCATTTGTTAGTTCTATATGAAATAATGCATTTCAGGAAAAATAAATCATTGCTCCCTCAAAGTATACTTTGCTAGAAAAGTATATTTTGCAACGTTCACTTGGTGAAATATGCTACTGATATACTTACAGTGGAAACTTCCCAAACGGCCACCTCTCTACAACAACACCCTCTCTGTAACAGCCGCTATTTTATATCCCAAATGGATGATTTCCTCTATGTCGAACCCTTAGACTGCTGAGCACGAAAATTGTCGTCTGATGTTGCTTTTGCATTCTTTCTCAATAAAAACATGTTTTGACAGCACTTTAGAATCATTTCCATTGGAAATGTTTCTAAAATGCTGTCAAAACATGTATTTGATGAGAATTATAGAAGAAAATAAATAAACAGCAGAGTACACAATTTAAGTCAGCATTAACCTCCCTACAACAGCCACCTCTACAACAGCCGGTTTTGTGTCTTCTCATGGGTGGCTGTTGTAGAGAGGTTGCACAGTATCATCATCCATATTGTCATTCCATACCACACCTATGCGGCCTTCAAGTCCAAGGTCAATGTCAAATTACTTAGAAACTTGCGTTAAAGTTGTTTTAAATACATATGTATGTGCGTTAATAGAAAATAGTAGGTTAGTACCGTGAATGGGACGGACTGTGTTGACAGGATAAAAGTTTTTATGTGTCGGTCCAGGCTGCCCGAGGGTATACGTGAGCCTATGCTCAGTGACGAATATCTCAAACAAAACAAAAACAATCAATAATCCGCCCTCCCGTTTCACATTCCGTAAACCCTGTGTCTGATAACCAAATTACGTATTTTATGGCCTAATGAAGTCATGCTAGTTGATTTCAGACAATTCCCTCTGTAGACGTCGCCACCGTCTTTGTGTTGCCATCATCATTCAGCTTCGCCAGCTCATTGGGCGAGTCTCGGTTAATCCGTAGCAACGCTTTCACAGAATACACCATCTTCAACATCTCCTTCACAAAGGCCAGTGATGAAAACATGTACACAACCACCTTCACGGAGTAGTTTAACGTGGACAGATAGTGAAATATTGCTATTAACTTCAGGTCGGTTGATGTTGGCATAAATCTCTCGGTTGCGAACACCCGTCGCAGGCTACTGCTGTTATTTGGCGTGCAAAGCAAGAGCGTACATACAGCGAGAAGTAATAACAGCGGCGTCGTTTTAAACTCCTTGTCCGCTGGCGTGCTGACCCGCTGTCGACGTAGGAACCGCTCGCCGGCGGATCGCGACGTTTTCCGGTATTCCCAGGTGCGCCGGGCAATAAGACACGACATAATAAATATGATGATGTATGGTATAGCGAAGTTTATCACCGCGTCCATCTTCGTTAAAATATGCCACGCCTCGACGATCCCCTTCTCCTTGTAGAACAAGGAACATATCGGACCTATTGGTGTCATCATGACGCCGAAGAACCACGTGATGTAAAGGTAACACACGAGGCTGAGAATAGCGAGGCTGATAATGACACACTTGGCCCTGAAGACCGTACACATCTGTGACTTAATCCTGGGCCAGGAGACGCCGATATACTTCTCCACCATGACGGCTGTCAGGTACCACGTGGACAGGAACACGAACACGTAGTTGCCGAACGTGATCAGCTGGCACGGACCGACTTTGGACAGGATGGCCACGCCGTAGTTGCCGTCGATGGTCGTTAACAGGTTGATGAGGAGGAAGCCGCAGTCGGTGACGGCGGTGGCCGCTAGGTAACGGGCCGTCGACGGCTTCTTCAACTTGGTCCGCGTGAAGATGTAGAATATGATCATGTTGCCGAGGATACCGAACGCTATCGTGACCGGGTACGCGTACTTCTTGAACGAGTGATAGGGTGGCACAAGCATCGGCGGGGGGCCACGGGGCCTGGCTGGAACGTCGTAAACTTCATACACCGTGTCGTTGTTTGACGTGTAGTTGAAAACACTTGTCGTCATTGTTGACATTGCTTTAGCTTGGTACGAACACTGTGTTTTGATTTACACGACTGTCCATATGTTCAGAAGCATTTAATGTCATAAACGTCAAGACGACTTAGTTAGGTGTCATATAAATTAGTGATACATTGGATGATTGTAACTAAGAACTTGATGGTAACCAAAGCATTTGGTATCCTTGTACTGTTAAGTTACATATCATATTGTATTAGGTTCAGTTGTGAATACATACACACAGGCGAGTATCGTATGCAATTGACGCTGCATGACGTAACCATGACGTCAGTGTTACATGATATCGTGCTCATTATTCTGCACTGTCAAAATATGTGCCAATTTGGTTTGTGAAAGAGATATGCCGCGTATGAATGCCAGTAGAATTGAGTATCTTGCCATATACCACGGCAGTAATGTTGTTCCCGATATCTTCTACTGCAACCACTTGCCTTTCTCTAGTTGATGAACTGGTACCTGTAGATGATATAATAACATGCTATCATAGGGTGCAATGAAACATAATGTACACGTGTAGCATATATATGAGAGAATGCCAGTATAGTGTATTCTGATATTAGGTTTATCAGGCAATGCTAGGAAACGGGTAGGAATTCCTCGGCACCGCCGAGGAATTCCTACCGTTTCCGAGCCGAGCCTAATAAACTTGATACCAACAGACACTACGCTAGTACTCTATTTATCAGGTAACGTTTTATGCTAGATATACATATAGTTTCCGCTGACAAGAACGCGGTTACGTCATGAGACGCAGTTAGAACAAAGAACGCCAAACAACGTATTTGTGTCCCGGGGGCCGCTTCACTAACCTTCGTACGACTAAAATGTTCGTAAGTGCAAAATTAGGATCGTCTGGAAATTTTAATGGATGGATTTACATTTATTGAACATATGCAGCCTCAATAGACAATACATGCAAACTCAGTAATTGTTTACAAGACAACGTGGTCAATATGAAATATACAGACGTTTACATAATTTGCACGAATATTTTAGTCGTACGAAGTTTAGTGAAACGGCTCCCGGATGTCCGAATCCCGTCAGTGTACGATACGCAACTTTGTTATATGCCAGCTGGTATTCGGTCAACGCACATACAGTTACCTGATAAATAGAGAATACCAGGCTTAGCCTAGTGTCTTTTGATATCAAGTGTATCAGGCAAGGCTTGCCGAGGAATTTCTACAGTTTCCGAGCCGAGCCTGATAAACTTGATATCAAAAGACACCAGCATGGTATTCTATTTATCAGGTAACGTTTTATGCTTGAACTTTACCACATATGACGTCGTTATCTATGGACAGAACGCGGACTTGTTTACGTTGCATTATTACACTGACGTTATTCGGTAACGTCACGTGACGTCATCCGACCAATGTAACATCAGTCTCACTTCGTTGTAACCAGGATGTTTGTATCAGGTCAATGTTTGATACAACACTATGTTATCAGTCAGTATGTATTCGGTCAATTCGATAATTTGCATTAAACGTACATGTCCACTCAGTAGGCACAACATGTTCTTTATATCAGAGACATTTTCTGGCAAAATAAACATTCATTCACCATTACCCCACGTATTGATTGGCATTATTATACATTTTATATCAGACGCAACTTTCACACTGCTATCAGCGGCGATAACCGTGTTTCCTTAACATGTTAACGGACATTACTATTTATTATCTGTATTTATTTTTTGATGTGCAATGATCATACTTTTTTTTCAGGTGACGCATTTAATTAGTAGAAATTGTTAAACAATATCATGCCTCATTTGCATATGCAAATAGCCTGATAGCACCGCGCGTCAATATCAGTAAAGTAAATATTACTAAATGATTATATCTGTATAACGGGCACTTCTAATTTTTAGATCTGGTTGAATAGTGACACAATTACATGTATTTACTTATTTAATTCCTATAAAGAACATTTTGTGGCTACAGAGTGGGCATGTACCATTAAAGTTGAATTCCAGTGTAACCCATCCAAAATAAGCATTCTGATATCATCAAGGTGTCCCACGAAGGAAGAATACACTGTACAAACACAGCCAATTGTCTGCCAATGCAAAGGGCATATCTACGGATCCTCGCAGGGGACATGGACGACTATAACAATTCGTTCCCTCAATTTAACAATTCGTTTCCTCGATATAACAATTCATTCCCACGAATTAACAATTCGTTCCCTCCAATTAACAATTCGTTCCAACGAAATGACAATTCGTTCCCTCGAAATAACAATTCGTTCCCACCAAATGACAATTCGTTCCCTCAATGTAACAATTCGTTCCCTCGAATTAACAATTCGTTTCCACGATATAACAATTCGTTCCAACTAATTAAAAATTCGTTCCCGTGGGAACGAATTGTTATTTCGTGGGAATGAATTGTTAAATTGAGGGAACGAATTGTTATTTCGTGGGAACGAATTAATATAAAAAAGAATTATACGTCCCCTGCGGGGGCTCCGTACATATCAGATCAGATCAGATCGTAAGTGCCGCCATTCAACGCCTACATGTAACACTCAAATCAGACGACCGAACAATGGTACGGGAGACATGCAACAGCGTCCTGCTATTTCGATAAATAAGAAGCTGTCCATTGCCTGATAGCGGCCCTCACGCATTTTTGAATAATTGGATTTTCTAATCCTACGGCATAGTGAGTTTATTTGACCAGACGCTATATTGTTTGCTAAGGAAGTAATAATTATGATTGACCGATTGACCAGCGAACAGCGTAGCACCAGATCAGCCTGCTGGTCGCGAACGTCATAGGGCATAAATATGCCTGCTGGTCGCGAACGTCATAGGGCATAAATATGCCTGCTGGTCGCGAACGTCATAGCATAAATATGCCATATAACGTTCGCGAGCAGCAGGCTGAGTTAACATTCAGTCTAAATGAAGCCATTTCTAGGTTGTAATCTTATTGAGACGGATATCTACTGTCTGTTTCACAACACGTATCCATTTGTACACGTATCTAAAAATTCAAACGAAGTACATATTTTCTTAAAGAGCATTATCTCATATAAATAGTATTTATTCTCAGGCAGGATAGAGATAATAGTGATAGTTCATGTACTTGCGTGCGTATGAACATAAGCAAGTACGTACGTGAGAGCGCGTAGTACTACGTACGTGAGTGCGTTAGTAACACCTTTCATTTCTTAATAATTCCAGCACAAAAATATTTACACAATTCCCTAACATTTGATTGGTCCGTAGCAAGTCTCTGTCCAAAATTGATATTCCAGTAAACTCCCATGCCGATCTACTTTCCGTAACCGTCAGGTGCAGTTAAAATAATTCTTAAGAAAACGGAAAATAAACACATTTTCTTGATGAATTTATTTCAAATGCTGGAATTATAAGGAATGAATGGCCTTTTTGTGGAATTTATCGAGGATATAAACTTGGAAAAGTCGCGGGAATACTGGACGAAGGCCGGAAGGCCTTCGTCCAGTATTCCCGCGACTTTTCCAAGTTTATACCCCGATAAATTCCACAAAAAGGCCATTCATTCCTATCATAACTCATGAACCAAATGAACCGATTTTAGTAATATTTTGCCACAAAGTGTGTCTAGGGATGCTTCTTTGTTTTGCATACACCCCGACTCTGAATAACAAAGGTCAAGGCCACTGACGATCTATGTACACATTGTTTGTAAGTCAGAGGCAAACGCGATAAGAATATTCTCACTCAATAACAGCTTAACCGCTTCACCTATTTTAACAATAGTTGGCCACAGTGTGCGTCCGTCAAGGGATTGTGCGCTGTTTCACATACACGCCACGTATGAACACGTCATTATCACCATATTGTTTATGTTAACTTCCCACGGTACATAACGTGTATTTGATTTCGTAATAAAGTACAGTCGAACCTCCCCGAACGGCCACCTCGTTACAACAACACCCTCTCTGTAACAGCCGCTATTTTATATCCCAAATGGATGATTTCCTCTATGTCGAACCCTTAGACTGATGAGCACGAAAATTGTAGTCTGATGTTGTTTTTGCATTCTTTCTCAATAAAAAACATGTTTTGACAGCACCTTAGAATCATTTCCATTGAACATATATATGACATAGTTTCAGACGACAGGGCTACGGACGCTACAGAAGTTACTTCCCGCCAATATATTTGACATTATCATGAAAACAAAAGTAGGCTCATTCTTAAACGTTGCTGCAAAGCCATACTAATGATACAAATGTATATTTCTTTGCAATGTTCGCATAGCCATTAGGAATGACCAGTCTTACGCGAAACAGACAGTAATAACACAAAGGGGTAATTTGGGCAGGACCCAGCATTCTTGGCCAACAAGTGAAATATTTGTATGTGTGACGGCAGACACATATTTCATCAACGCCACAATAGATGACAGATATGTTTACGTAGCCAACCTTTTGGCTTGCGTGTTATATATAGAACGTGTCAGTGAAGTTTAGACAGTTCCTAATGTACACTGCGCGAAGTTTGAATAACGCTTCAAAACACATGCATATATATATGCATGTATTGCATAAACTGTTCGTTTAGAGTTTAATAACACAGTATAATAAAAGTCATAATACACAAGTGTATTAAATGTGCAAATGATTCCGCTTCAGAAAAACATATTAGAAATCAGTCAGCTTCAAATTATGATGATGTGCTTATGCAACAAATATAATCTAAGATTGTTGATGATGATATTTATTAAACTCGTTGACTGATTTCATAAGAAACTCGTTTCTTATGAAATTAGTAAACTCGTTTAATAAACATAATAGTAACCCTTGTATTCATAGAGACCAGAAAGTCAACATGTGCAAACAATGTAGACCCTTCGCTCGTAACGAGCCGTCTCATCAGGATCTGCAGCATTTTTCACCTCTAAAAAAATCCACATTAATGAAATAGTCCAAAATTTAGTATGTAAAAATTAATTCAGGAGATATCCAGGGTTGAAAGGGTTAAACCAATACTCATGTAAGATCCTTTATTTTATACATATGATAATCATATGTAATTCTACCTGAGAAGATTTTTTCATCGCACATATGTACCAAGGGCCCGTTTCACTGAACTTCGTACGACTAAAATGTTCGAACATGTAAGTGCAAACTTATATGATAGACTGTACATTTCACAGTAACAACGTTTTGTTCTGAACAATTATTGGATTTACATTTATTGAGCATAGGCTGCATATGCAGCCTATGCTCAATAAATGTAAATCCATCAATTTAAATTTCCAGACGATGCTAAATTTGCACTTACGAACATTTTAGTCGTACGAAGTTTAGTGAAACGGCTCCAGATGCATGTACACGATACGTTCCGTAAACGACTTCGGAATTTGATCATATGCGGAGCTCAATTCCATATTTTGCTATCAGTGAAAAAGATGACAATCTATGACGACATTTAAGGAAAATGTAATGTTTCCTGTAAATATTTTTCACGAAAAATCGCGTGAAAAGTACATGCATTTACCAGATTTACGAAATTTGACGAAATGTTTACAGCAAATGCGGAATTCAATGTTTTTACACTTATTCAAAACCGTTTAACAGAAACATGCGAATATTTGATAACTATTCTAATACAAAAATCAACTACAGTGAAACCTCGATAAACCGGACACCATGGGAGGTCCCCAGGGTGTCCGGTTTAGCGAGGTTTCACTGTAAGTCAGGCATTTGATTATTCCGAGCCATAGTTTTGTGCTATGCGATCACGAACAGGCATTATCATCTGAAATAAATGACAAAGAAACCCATGAAAATTATTATCACATACATTTCTTGTTGTCCGGTTTAGAGAGGTTCCATTGTAAGTACATGTGTACATACATTTTCTATTGTTCCCTTTGAAATCCACGCCATAATTTGAATTGTCAGAAGAATAACACCAATCGAATTTATTCCCTACTGGAGAAAACAAAATATCCCATGCCAGGTAGTTGGCAAAATTACTTTAACATTTCCAATCCGCATGACAATCTTCACATAAAGATGACGACACTTTCAGATCAAATGCGGAATTTTACTGACACTTTTGATGATTTTATTTTTTTCTTCACAAAACTCACCGTGCATGTTATTCCGCGTATAGGACCATTTAACACTCACAGGATTTATTACGTCGCTTTGTCTTTTGTCTGTCTCGCAAACGTAATTATTTGAACAGATCCATTCTACGGGGATTGTCAATTTAAGTGGCATTGTCGTTTGTTCCAATTTGTTTAGTCGTATCCTATACTTCGTTTTAAAATCATGTTTATAGTACACACGTCTGGCACTTGTTTTCGTTTTATATCTACCGTTTGTTCCAAGTTTTACCGCAGACCTACGTTTGGCTATCAAACACATTATATAAAGCATATTTAAATGTAAGTACCTTTTCATCAACAAGACAACGTCATCCTCCCGAAAAAAAAGTTTCCCGAAAACATGGATTTTATTGCGAAATGACACTTTTCTTATAGGGGTTTAACAGAGAGTGAGAAGGAGGGTGGAAACATTGTTTGTCGAAATGACTCCGAAACCCGCATAAATAATGTAGCTTTGATATGATGTAACTAAGAAACAATAGTTACATTTTGAAAATCGGTCCACGAACCACAACATTATAAAAACCCAGAAATGTTAGCCCTAGTGTTAACCCTTAGACTGCTGAGCACGAAAATTGTCGTCTGCTGATGCTTTATATATTGCATTCTTTCTCAATAAAGACACGGTTTGACAGCACTTTAGAATCATTTCCAGTTCTAAAATGCTGTCAAACCATGTTTTTAATGAGAAAAATCGAAAATAAAAAGTAAACAGCAGACGACAACATTTAATTCGGCAGTGTAAGGGTTAATATCCCATAGGAAATGTGTATTCTCCCTCTCGGTTGTTTTTGTGATTTAATATTGTAATGGCCAAACGTAGGTTGGCAGGAAATCGTGAAACAAACAGTAATAGGCAAGTTTATAATTCCATGCGACTTTTTATTCACGAGCTTCACTCATGCTTGAAATAATGTACTGACATACTTAACTGTTTAATGACTTAAGGCAGATTACGGCAGATTATCCAAAACGCAAAATTATTAGCAAATTCACACGTCATCCCGATAAGGAAGAAGTCAGAAAGCTGAAGTCTCGCCTAGAGGGTACGCACTACTTCATTCACGAGCAGTTTCCGCCGCAGATTGTTGCCCAGCGACGTAAATTACTACCGCGATTAAAGGCTGCTAAATCCGAGGGTAAGCGAGCGTGGATTAGCTATACTACACTGTACATCGACGGCCAACCGGTACGGGATCCAGCGTAGCGGGGCAGAGAGGATGGCGTGAGTGTCCTAGTTTGGAACTTTAACGGATTATCGAGCGACAAACGAGCAAATGTGGAATTTGTAAATATTCTGTCACGGCATGACATCATCATTCTTTCGGAATCGTAGGCGGATGACAACACGGACGTGCAGCTTGAGGGCTATACAACTTACAATTTCTACAGAAAGTTTAGGCATAGACATGCAAAGCGTAATAGTGGGGGTACAATGGTGTACATTAGAAACAGCATTTCAAATGGTGTGAAAATAGTGAAAAACAGACACGATACATTACTATGGTTACATTTAGACAGTCGTTTCTTTGAAACATCATATGATATTTATTTGTGCGGTGTTTATATCTAGGGCGATGACTCGCCCGCAAACCAACAAATTACCGATAATCTGTTCGATGTATTGCAAAACGATATAAACAATTATAGTCAATTAGGGTTAGTGTTTGTTGCAGGTGATTGCAATTTATCACGTCAACACAGTGCGTATGTGCCGTGAAACACGGTGCCGTGAAACATTTTTGATATCCAGTTAATACAATTTTTGCATTTTACAGCCATTTGTAGGTGTTGACGGGATAAATAGAATAGTAGGTTAGTGCCGTGAATGGGAAAAAATATCTGGCGCGGCACAGAAATGGGATGTGCTCGGCAGAGCCTCGCCCATCCCATTTCCTGAGCCTTGCCAGATATTTTTTCCCATTCACGGCACTAACCTACTATTCTCTATGGGAGGGTAGGGGTTAAACATGATCATGTGCTATTTGACACACACATTGTGGACATTGATGATGTAGACTATATTCCGGATACTCCACTACTACGGTCATCTAAGGACAAATCACACAATAGCCAGGGTACAAAACTCATTGATCTTTGCAAAAGCACGGGACTGAGAATTGCAAATGGTCGTTTGGGTCATGATCACATGATTGGTGAATTTACATATGCAAATAGGCAAGGGTCAACTGTAATTGATTATTTGTTGTTGAATGAAAAGGATTTTCATATTGTGAGCGATTTTGCTGTGAAACCATTCAACCAATTTTCCGACCATGCACCAATGGAATTTAAGCTGTGCTGTAAATCAAGGGCGACACAGCCGCGGGCGAATGTAAGCGATCATCTAAAATGGGACGACAATTGTAAAGCGGAATTGCGCAGACAAATTATATCGCGATTACCCGAGCTGAACCGAGTGACAAGTAACTGTAACACATCACGTGACGTGGAAAGGCGTAAATCAGTCATTGAACGGGTTTGTACATATACTTCGAGAGGTAACGGATCCGCTCTTTCTAAAGCGACACGGCACTGACGGTCAGCCACGATATTCCAATAATAACAAGCAAGCACACAGCCACCTGGTTTGACAATGAATGTGTATTATTGAAGCGGGCATATATACGTGCATTGAACGATTTTAATAGGCTCAAAACTAATGAACATAGGACAGCGCTGTACGACTGTAAATGCATGTATAAACGGACTGTAAAACGCAAGCGAAGAAAATTCGAAATTATTCACCGATCTAAAATAATTAAACTGAGGCATTCCAAACCTAAAAACTTCTGGAAACTGTTTAAGTCACTTAAAACGATCGCAAGTAATGATATTACGGTAGATAAATTTTTCGCACATTTTAGGGATATAGCGGCAGAAGTAAACGCGGTAAATAACCAAGAAGCAGACCGTTTCTGCACGGAACATGATTTTGACTCATCTGACAGGGCACATGATGATCTTGACATGCCGATTTCAATCGATGAAGTTATAAAAGCAATTCGTTCACTTTCACGAATAAAAGCAAATTCTGATGACTTTCCACTAAACGAGTATTTCTTAGAAACAGGAGATATAATTGCCGGTCACATTGTCGATATATTCAATATGGTGTACAATACGGGTCATTTCCCAAATATGTGGACAAAGGGGATTATCATTCTATTGCACAAAAAGGGTAATGTAAACGAGGCAAATAATTACAGGGGAATCACGCTCGTAAGTTGTATGGCAAAGTTCACGACCATTTTGAATAAACGATTGACAGAATGGACCGAGTCGAACAACGTAATTACGGATGCGCAATTTGGTTTTCGCAAGGGTAGCTCTACGGTGGATGCAATTTTCGTGCTACATGAGTTGATCGAAAAAACATTGAACGAAAAAAAACAGACTTTGTTGCGCATTTGTAGATCTAAAAAAAGCATTTGATTCTGTAAACAGAAATGCTCTGTGGTTTAAGATGTACCAATGCGGAATAGGTGGCAAAATGCTACGCGTTGTTCGTTCAATGTATTTGACCGTTAAATCATGTATACGTCATTGCGGCACATACTCAGAGTTTTTTGAATACTCAATCGGACTGAGACAGGGTGAGGTCATGTCTCCTCTGATGTTTTCTATCTTCTTGAAAGATCTGGAACTATTTTTACAGGATCAGATGGGCAGCGGTTTAGCGATTAACGAATTGTCTTTGATATTACTACTGTTCGCAGATGACATGGTCATACTTGGTAAATCGCCTGAGGATTTACAGCAGAGCTTAAATTTGTTAAATGACTATTGTGATAAGTGGGGTGCATAGAAGTAAATAGTGACAAAACAAAGATATGGTATTTAGAAAAAGAGGCCCTACTAGGGTTAATGAAGTATGGACATATAATGGTCGGGGCATTGAAGTTGTGAATGATTTCAGTTACTTAGGAGTGGTATTTAATTATACTGGATCATTTGTATTGAACAACCAGGCACTGAGTGGAAAAGGTGTAAAGGCTATGAATGTGTTACTGATGAATGTTCGAAAACACAAGATTCTTCCGAAATGCATGGGCCAGCTATTTGACGCCTTTGTCTCATCAACGCTAAATTATGCTTGTGAAGTTTGGGGTTTTAGTAAATCAAAAGAGCTTGAACGAATTCAGCTCAAATTCTGCAAGTCTGTCCTGGGTGTCAAGGCGTCAACTAGCAACGCAGGCATTTATGGGGAACTGGCACGTTACCCATTGTATATACAGAGATACATACGAATTGTAAAATATTGGGGCAAGCTGATCAGTACTGACAATTGTATCTTACATAACTTGTATATTGCTACTATGAGGGAAGCTGATGATGGTAAAACGAATTGGGTATCAAGGTTAAAAGACTTGTTATATAGATTCGGTTTTGGAGATGCTTGGTTATATCAGCGAGCAATTGACCATAGTGCGTTTGTATGCGTATTCAAACAACGTATAATAGACTGTTTCATACAAAAGTGGAGAGAAGATGTTGAGGCCAATAACGTAATGACGTTCTACAAATATATAAAAGTGAATTTTGAATTTGAGAACTATTTAAGCATTGTGTACAATCATGAGCTAAGGAAGTACCTAACTAGAATACGTTTGGGCTCACATGGGCTGCGGATAGAGACAGGGAGATATGGTAGGAATCGCATAGAGCGCATTCAAAGAGTATACACTATGTGCGATTCAGAAGACATCGAAGACGCCTATCATTTTATTATCATATGTCCCTCTCTCACACACATTAGATCGCAGTATATTGGTTCATTCTACAGGTTGAGACCAAGCGTATTCAAGTTTACGTCGCTGTTAGCTACAAATCATAAAAGAACGTTCGTAAATTTTGTGTAAATATTTAAAAGAAGCATTTGAGTACAGAAAATAAGCCATTCTCTAATGTTAATGTGTTCACTCTTGGAATACTATCTATTATTTTGTATATACATGTATTTGTTTATATGACAAGAAACTTGTATGAGTTTAAGTCAATACATTCTATTCTATTCTTAGGGACATAGGTAATAGAAAGCTATATTTAGCTTCAATGATAATTGCTTCGTAAGTGTGATGTGATATAATATATTATCCCGTCAACACAGTGTGTATGTGCCGTGAAACACTGTGCCGTGAAACATTTTTGATAGCCTGTCAATACGACCTAATCACTGCGTATGCATATCTGCGGTGACTGGGGTTATTTTTATGCATTTTAAAGCAATTTGTAGGGGTTGATGGGATAAATAGAATAATAGGTTAGTGTCATTGATTGATTCCTTGTCACCGACGCCGTACAGTCAAGATGTCGATATTCGCTGAACTGACAACTTTATTGAAGCCTCTGATGAAGGGAGACGTTGACGAACCTCTGTTTCGTATCCACAACGGTCGCTATACCTTCACAATGGAGATCAACTGGCGATACAAACGCAGGGAGCCAGCTCCGCCCGCCAAGAGAAAGAAAACCGACAACAAAGGATTTGGCGGGAAAACATGAGAGAAATGGCGGCGAGTACGCCGAGCCTGCCTTCACGGCGTGAGGCGGTAACCAGCCCTTCTGCACCTGATATGTCGACCTACTCCTCCGTGGTGATCGGCTCCACCCCAAGAACACCGCGGACTCCACCCGGGACCAAGATGCTCCAGGATCAGTCTGCGAACTTCCAGACGTCTTTGGATCCGATGGACGTGGGGTCCATCACGGGGTCACCAGTGGCCAACCATCTTACGACTCCAACACTGCCAGCGCCACCTACGCCACCTGATCATCATTCCCTCGACTACACCCACCCGCCCGCCGGATGAACAGCCTAGACTGGATATCATCATGCCGGATCCGGACAACAACAACATCTACATCGCCAGCACAGACATCAGAAGAGATGAACAGATCAGCACTTCGTACACCATCGTCGCACCAGCACGCTGCCATGTAACCAGCGAACCGGCAACGTCGACCCGCCCAGGATACATGGTAATGATGCTGAGTGAAGACATGGCACAATAGCAGCAGGAAATCAAGCACGACGAACTGAAGAGCCTGATCGCCGTGCACCAGACACCTTGTTTGATTGAGAACACTGACCAATGGGTGAAGACTGGATCCACCGGGGACTTCGAGGGAATTATCAAGTACATCAAGATGTCCAACAGCAAGACGATTGCCAAGATCATCAGGCGCTGCACACCCCTGAAGACCATCGAGGCGTGTCGAACATTTTTGTTCGACGCATATAACACTCTGGCGGAAGATGGCAGAAGGATGCACATCCACTAGTGCCCACAAGGGGAGACGCCCAGCAGGGCCACTGGTGCAGGGGAGAGGCTGGTTCTACCCAGTATCCCCTTTCGACCCCGGGGTAACCCTGGGGAGATAAACAAATCGCCCTTTTCAGGGCGAACACTTAGGCGCATAGGTCTGAACCCGTTCTAGGTCACGAATTGTGGCCGACAGGATTGACCTACTTTAACGAGCACCTGCCAATTTTACTTTGAACTTTTTATGACACCTTAAATTACTTCAACATTACTTTTCTAAATTCGGCCATTTTTGGACTTATATGTCCGGGTATGGAAGGCATTCGAGCTAATTCCCACCCTTAAATATAAGTAAAAAAAAAAAAGTGTGTGAATTTCATCACTTGAACGGCGACCTTGGACTGAGCAGGTCGTGTGTTTTTACCGGCCGGCAATTATCTCAAGGTTACCGGCGGCGGCCATTTTAACTGTTGGAAATTAACTTATATTTCCATTGTGTTTATTCTTATTCACTGGATTGTTACTTCTGGATTTGCGAAAAGGTAGGTCGGGGCTGGGGTTGGCTTGTGGTGGGCGATTTTTCGGCTGGAATTGAGCTAATTTAGACTAAGCATTTTTTGTTCTTGTTATTTATATCTCCGTGTTCTGGGTTGTTGATTGTGGCACCTTGTGGATCTGCCTGGCCTCACGGTAGGGCAGTTGACTACTTTGTGCATCCGACTGCCACTTATAGAACACAACCCATACCTGTAGCCTTTCTGGGACTCTTACTGGTTTGTGGTGACACCCGTGTGGCTCTGTTTGGCTGTCGATATAGCGGATAAGCCGGGCGGATTGACCTATCTGGGTGTATCCCGCGGCCATTACTGGGTTCTGGATTGAATATGCGCATGGGCGAGATATATATACATCAACATATTATTATTATTATTATTAACTGGTGTGTAGCCGTACTGAGGCCAGTTCGCACCAGTGGGACAGGCGACGTGTTAACACATGGGGGTACGTGGACACTACGGGGAGCCGAGGTGTTCAAGTCCCTGCCACGTTAGGTCAGGATGTCCATGCAACTCAGTTATCACACTTTCTTATGAAAGTAAGCCATATATAACAAAGTATAACCAAAACAGCAAGTTAGCTAGAGCTCAGCCGAATTTTCTACCTGCCCTTGCCTGCTTCTGGCCCCGGTCTGCCTTGGAGCAGTCCGGATGTGGCAACTCTGTGGACGAAAATAACACGTATTTTTACCGACTATATGGCACCAACTTGCGTGTCGAGTGCCGCCAGGGTTGTACTGATTCTACCTGGGACCCGTTTTGCTCTACATCACCGGTGCCAGGTTCTACCCAGTTACACCCTCTCTTCTTCCCGCCTCCCGTGCACCGGGACACTGCGCGGAATTACAGGACCGTATTGGACCTAAGAAGTGTCCCATTTCGGCACACATCTATACACATCTGTCCGCCTTGCACCAACATATATCACATAGAACACTTCAAAATCCGGCCTTTTTTTACTTATATGTCCCGGTATGGAAGGTCTACAAGCCAATTCCCACCCTTAAATATAAGCTAAATGAAATGAAATGAATGTGTCGTGAATGGGAAAAATATGTGACGCGGCATGGAAACGGGATGTGCTGGGCAGAGCCTCGCCCGTGCCGTTTCCTAAGCCTTGCCACATATTTTTTTCCCATTCACAGCACTAACCTACTATTCTGTATATATGTGAATAATCTCTCGTTGTTGTATAAATGTACTATATGGTACATTGACTTGTCATCTCCGCCATCTTTGCATGTGCAAGCCATCGTACAGTCTCACCACTTCGAGCGTTTGAAACATACAGCAAATACAGACAGAACAAGTAATAAATAATTGGTGCAATTCATCATAGATGTGACATTAGCGTTCTATAATTATTAAGTCTGTAAACTATACAACAGGCGAGTTATCTGAGTATTTCTCTCATCAATCTCAAAATAAATTTCAATGTGTAAACTTCAATCTGATGCACATCCTATTGTTAGTATACGTGTCACCACAGGGAAAGCCGTATTTACTCGCATAGTAGGCAAGTAGTTACACGTACCAGTGACAATATACTCAGATAAGTGATTACCCGTCACAGGATTTGATACAGTATGTGTGGTAATACAGGTACATGTATATATCTACAGTACTGTGTATTTAATTTATCTTCCTGTTACTGTAACATAGCCATCAATGGTTTCTGACAAAATGTAACAACGAACTATTCAGAAATCAGACTTTATAATTATATAAAAATGACAACGAAAACTATTAAGGCATCCGGCTTAGAGAGGTACCACTTTAGCTATCACCGTGTTTCACGGAGACCCGGTTCTGGAATGGCACTCTTGTCTGTCAATGCGTAGTATTTCACCGATATTTATTTCAAAAATGCAAAAATACTTCCCATAAACTACGTCGAAAATTGACAATTTTTTTTGTGTCAACCTCGACGTAATTTGCGTACAATAATGCATTTTGTCGAAACAAATATCGGAGTAAAACTGCAAATCGATAAGCAATGCAATACCTGAGCTGGGTCTACAGTGAAACCTCGCTAAACCGGACACCCTGGGAGGTCCCCAGGGTGTCCGGTTTAGCGAGGTTTCACTGTAAATCAGGCATTTGATTATTCCGAGACATAGTTGTGTGCTATGCGATCACGATCAGGCAGTATCACCTGAGATAAATGACCAAGAAACTCATCAAAACTAAGATCATAGGTGATTTCATGATGTCCGGTTTAGAGAAGTTATATTCTATTATTACGGTCGAACCTCCATCAACAGCCAATGCACATAGGTGGCGGTTGTAGAGAGGTTGCACTGGTATTTAAACTAATTTACATGTACTTACCTATAGTAATTCAATTCCTTTAATTTACACGTAATATTTATTTCCATTCCGTCGTCATGTAGTTTTCACTTGATTGTTGCGCGTTCGCACCGATGGGTTTCCAATATTGTTCTGGTAGTGAATCCCCTGAAAGGAGAAATTATTTGAAAAATATGTACAGATACACATTTAAACTTTATTATCCCCGCGCCGATAGGCAATACGGGATATAACGTGATATGAGTCCATGTACGCACGTTCGTACGTACGTGCGTGCGTACGTGCATACATGCGTACGTTAGTTACACCTTTCATTTTTCAATAACTCATGAACCGCTTGTCCGAATTTGATAATATTTGGCCACAATGTCATGTATCTATGTAGGGTATGCTTTGTTTCGCATACGACCCACGTCCGACCGCCCAAACGTCAAGGTCACTGAGGTTTGTTTTCATTGTTTTCTTTTTTTTTATTATCCAGGCTGCCAGCGAGGGGATTAATCTCGTACTAACCATGCCCTAACCATGCCTATATAAATGGTTTGGTTGGCACAGATAACGACGTAAGGGTGATCCTTAATATGGGAGGAAACCGGAGTACCCAGATGAAGCCCATTTGATTACAGATACAAATATTGGATGTTATGTAATGAAATAACGTTTTTTGTTGATTTAATATTAAATTCATAAAACTATTTGGCATAGCCTCGTTTCTTATGAAATCAGTAAACTCGATTAACAAATGTAAGCGATCATCACTCATACACTATGCTCTATTTTGTAATACATGTACCACCCCAGTTCATTTGCGAATAGTGTTGGCTGCCCTTATAGGGACACTGTGGATACAACCCTTTTTTTATTGAAAATGTCTGATTATTTTCTTTATTTCCTCATAAAATTATATGATGTTACCACTCATTTGAACCGTCTCGCTGAGACGGTTCAAATGAGTGCTAACAACATATACTTTGGGACAGAAATATATAAAATAGCCAAACAAATATCTCCATCTCTATCTTGAAGAACGGTTCATATTTCTGTGTTATTTTTAGTTATTTTCTTATTTCTCCATAAAAGTATATGCTGTTACCACTCATTTGAACCGTCTCGTTGAGACGGTTCAAATGAGTGGTAACAACATATACTTTTTAACAGAAATAGAGAAAACGGGAAACAAAAGATCCCCAGATGTTAATAATACTGTAATGGTAACCAGCCTGTATCACAGGTTCTTGAAGAACGGTTCATATGTCGGTGTTATTTTTAGTTATTTTCTTTATTTCTCCATAAAAGTATATGCTGTTACCACTCATTTGAACCGTCTCGGTGAGACGGTTCAAATGAGTGGTAACAACATATACTTTCTAACAGAAATAGAGAAGATAGCAACAAAAATCTCGAAATGTTAATACTACTGTAATGGTATCCAGTATGTAATCACAGGTTCTTGAAGAACTGTTCCGCATATTTCGGTGTTATTTTGAGTTATTTTCTTTATTTCTCCATAAAACTATATGCTGTTACCACTCATTTGAACCGTCTCGTTGAGACGGTTCAAATGAGCGGTAACAACATATACTTTCTAACAGAAAAAGAGAAGATAGCAATTTTTTTTCTTCATATTTCGGTGTTTTATTTCGGTATCTTTGGTGGTTTGGGTGCATTGTTACCAATATACAATTTACATCACCTCCCGCGCGTTACACATACTGTATAAGTACGAAATTGACGATTTCTGTCGTGTGTAATGAGTAGTTGCACAAAACTATGTAAATTTCCCAAAACCAACGAAATCCACCGGAATCTACCGAAAATCCACCCAAATACCCATATGACACCAACATTCTGACCGTCTGGGGCCGTTTCACAAAACTTCGTACGACTAAAATGTAAATACAATAATTGTTTACAAGAAAACATTGTTAATGTGAAATTTACTATCATAATTTTGCACTTAGGAACATTTTAGTCATACGAAGTTTATTTTAGTCATACGAAGTTTAGTGAACGGCCCCCAGTTCAAACACATGTGGCCTGTATGGGTTAATAGGCCACTTTTGTCATTGTGGCGTACTCTCATACACAATGTTACCATCCTCGAAAGCTCTCGGGGATTGAACGTGTGTGTTAACAATGCTTGGCACCGCCAAAATGTAACTTTAAATTATTTAACAGAAACTTAATATAACACACACATAATGGAATATCTGATTATTGCCGAAAATGAAACCGAAATACATGTATGTCGATAATTGTAAATAGCGTGCTCTCGGCTGATTGTAAAGAGAAAAAAATACCAATTTGAAATTCATATGATATGATTTGCATATGCACACAACCGTGACAGTAACTGATTCATTATGCCACTTCATAACACATGAAAATGCTGCATTTGGTATCTACAGTGAAACCTCTCTAAACCGGACACCCTTGTCCGGCTTAGAGAGGTTTCATTGTAAATCAGGCATTTGATCATTCTGAGCCATCGTTATGTGCTATGCGATCACGAACATACATTATCACCTGAGGTAAACGACCAAGAAGATCATACAGTGGGGTCAGCGTGCAAGTGCACACACGAACGAACACGACAGGTTGGTTCCAACCTGTCGTGTTTGTTCGTGTGTGCACTTGCACGCTGACCCCACTGTAGATGTATTGCTGGTGTCCGGTTTAGAGGGGTTCCACTGTATATGCAAATGTGTTCGTAAGTGCGAAATTTGAAAGTAGTAGTGGAGGAACATTGAAGTATTAGTTAACCACGTTAATCAATGTGTATGATCACGTGTTTAAAACAACAACAACAACAAGTACTGAAACTTTCAGAAGCCCTCCGATTCAAGTACGTATTCTCTTATTTTGTTCTTATTAAAAAACGGATTTTGATGAAATATGGCGCATCAAACGCGTCTTGTCAAGCTGCATTTGGTGGTATTCGTACTTTGGACCAACCTTCTGTCGGTTTTGCGAAGAATCGATATCCGTGTCTACGCAAAAACGACATAAAATATGTGCCGAACTCCCGGGACCACCACATGCGGCTCATGCAGACGCGTTTGCTGCGCCATATTTCATCACAATCCGTTGCGTATTAAGGAAAATATCAAATAATACTTACTTTGGAGTGGGCGCGCTTTCAATACTTTCAGCCATTGTTGTTATTGTTGTAACCACGTGATCATGCACCTTGTTAATGTGAAAAGCAAATTAATAAAATTCTTCGTACGAACATTTTTATCGTACGAGGTTTAGTGAAACAGGCCCCTGGTCCGTCCGTCCGTCCGTGCGGTTAAGACGTTTGCCAGAGTTAATCAAATATGCTATCGGGGGCATTGGTGTGACAATAGGTCACGTGTTCTTTATATGAACTTAATACTGTGACATTGAACTAATTAATATATGGCCAACACTGGAGAAATACTTATGTTATTGCGAACAGTGTAGACACATATCAGCCGAAGCACCAGCGCATGCGTAGGCTGATCTAGACTATGTCTAGATCAGCCTGCGCATGCGCTGGTGCTTAGGCTCATATGTACATACATGTACGCAATCGTGGAAATGTCTTTGTTTCTCATCAATGGGGCCAATACTCAACACCACGTTTTCTTGATCGCGGTTGCGTGACCATAAATCAATACCCTATTACGTGCATCGACACTTCCGAGGGGCATTCTCCTGAAACGTATAAGTGGCTGTCGAAAATCTTTCCCTAGAGGTTATACATATCGTGACTGTGTAATGTGGAAATTAAGCAAAACTAGTTACACATTACAAATGTTGTCGTCATGATATATGTACTTTTATTATATACCTACCCATGAAATACATAATTATACGATGTAAATAAAAGTAATATGTTCTCATCGATGAAATACACAACTTCCGGTGAAAATATCGGAGTACTTCCGCTATCTATATTCATAACGCGCATCTGCAGTGCCGGGCTGCAAATAGGCTGCAAACACACATTCATTACCGTATACAGTCTAAAAAAACTGCTAATATCCATGGAGCGGTACATAATAAATAGAATATTCATATTTTTACAATGAATATGACGTATGTTCATCGAGTGGTGTGAAATGTACATATTTCATGAGTGCCGTTTAACGGCACTCGTTAAATATGGACATTTCACACCACTCGATGAACATATATGTCATATTCGCTGCAAAAATATGAATATCCTCTATATATACATGTAAGTATTCTTCGATGTATGATGAGTTTCATTATTTATGTCGAGTATATTGTTTTTTCGACATTCATATGCAGATCCGTGAGAATATACACGCCTCTAGATTCAACTTCCGTATCGAATTGCCATTTGTCTCTGACATGGATTTCGACAAAACTTCCACATTTTCAATAAATAACGACGAATTTGACATCAACGCATATGGAGAACAACGAATGTCAGAAAAATATGACATTTGTCTATGTCATAAACGCAATTTATTGAACAGTGAAGTTGGAAACTAACATAGACTTACTGAAATTGTGAACCATCACCAAGCAAAGTGGGATATTCTGTTCGGCTTTAATCAATCTGCGGCCCGTTTCACTAAACTTCGTGCGACTAAAATGTTCGTAAGTGCAAAATTATGATAGCCTGTAAATGTCGCATTAACAATGTTTTCTTGCAAACAATTATTGGATTTACATTTATTGAGCATAGACAGCATATGCAGCCTATGCTCAATAAATGTAACTCCATCAATTGAAATTTCCAGGCGATCCTAAATTTGCACTTACGAACATTTTAGTCGTACGAAGTTTAGTGAAACGGCCCCCTGGTTTCTAATCAAGGAACACGCATGATCCTCGTACTTACACACAAACATACATACAATGTAATATATATATCTATATTTCTCTCTCTTCGATATATATGTTAAAATTGTAGAATGTGTAAGTGAAAGTAAGAAAGTAGTAATATAATATAAACACAGGTTTCATTACTTATTTAATACTTATTTTGCAATACCCGAATAGTCTAACGAAACCGGTAGGGTTTAAGGTTTACGTAATAAGTATTAAATATTAAGTAATTTAGTAGGGTTTAAGTGTTTAACGTAATAAGTATACATATTAAGTACTTTATAGGGTTTAAGTTTACGTAATAAGTATTAAATATTTAATAAAGTAGTAGGGTTTAAGTTTACGTAATAAGTATTAAATATTATGTAATTTAGTAGGGTTTAAGGTTTACGTAATAAGTATTAAATATTAAGTAATTTAGTAGGGTTTAAGGTTTACGTAATAAGTATTAAATATTAAGTAATTTAGTAGGGTTTAAGGTTTACGTAATAAGTATTAAATATTAAGTAACTTAGAGTTATTACTTTCTTTACAAAGAAAGTAATAACTGTAAGTTACTTAATATTTAATACATAGTAGGCTGGGTAGGCTCAGGTATGACTACGCTGAAAGCTGATCTGAGCCTACGCTGATCGCAGTGTCAATATATATATATGATTAGCTGCATGTCGTACGCACAAAATTGTTTTATACTGTAGGCCTATGCTATTCGCAACATCAGTACGTCCTTCTTTCCAGGGCAGGTCGCATATCTGGCGTATTAGTTCTCGCACTGTTAGCTGCAAATGCGAAAATTGAGATCTTAACCCAGATAATCTTCCAAGAAATTATATTTGCCAACCGTCAATCAATGACAGCATATAGATAGATATAGATGTACGCTGGATGTGTGGCAACATACGTATACAGTCACGTGACATACTTGCTTAGAAGCTAATGGATAAGAAACCAGTAAAAAGATTAATTGATTGTATAGTGGAATCGTACGATGCTCCGTATAATAGTGTTTCAGTACCTACATGGTAATTGAACCTGTTTCGCCTGGAGTTTCGCAAAAAACAATTAACTACCCTATGTCTTCTTGGCAAAGCAATTTAAGAAACAAATGTCCAGCGTAGAGTCGGGTGAGATTGCACAGATCGGCCACCGGCTGATATAAAGGCAGTTTTGATATGTGCGACAACTAAAACTATGTCCTGACCATCAGTACATTCAACCGACAGATCAAACACTCATGGGCACAAATAACATTATCTTGAGTGACTTGCGACGCGTATTACATGAATAGATTGTGGCCTTGGGGTTAGAGGGTTGTGGGTTCAAACCTCGCCTTAGGCATCAACAATACTTTCATAGTATTTCCATCCCACTGGTCTATCGGATGAGACTTTGAACCGTGGTCCCTAGCTGTTGGTGCGACGTTAAACCCATTCACTTTTTTTTTGCGACGCGTAGGCCATGATCAGGCTGCGCGGATGTTTAGGCTGACCTGGGCTTACGCTTGTCGCATACGTCGTATCCGCGCAGTCTGATCATAGCTCTCCGCTTGCAGCATACGTTGTAAGGTCCCTTTTCACAACCTGATGCTCGAAGATCCAAACCTACACCGCTGACAGTTACCGAAAAGAGAATATTCACAAATAGTTGACCGACCGGCATCTACATGTACATCTAGCAATTGTAATATGAAATTGATGAGGTCGGGAAAAATTAATAACCATTACAGCGCAAGTGATCAATCATAACTTGACGGACAATCTGATTGGCTGGTTTGAACTATTAATGGAACTGGATATATCTTCACATGCTTCGAGATAAAATGCTATATAAAACCACAGAATAAAGCGGTTGCTACACCACGAATTGTATTTGATCATAAATCATACGGAGTTTTTTACATAAGAATCATCAATCCTTCTGGGGACCGTTTCACTAAACTTCGTACGACTAAAATGTTCGTAAGTGCAAACTTATGATAGTCTGTAAATTTCACATGAACAATGTTTCCTTGTAAACAATTATTGGATTTACATTTATTGAGCATAGGCTGCATATGTAGCCTATGCTCAATAAATGTAAATCCATCAATTGAAATTTCCAGACGATCCTAAATTTGCACTGTTAGTCGTACGAAATTTAGTGAAACGGGCCCCTGATCTTTACTCATCGCATTGATTCAAAAGAAAAGGAAACAAAAGAAAATAAATAATTACGTTTTTCGGATTATTCTTGGTGTCCAAGAAAGAAAAATATTCTTAGTCCAAAAAGTTTAAATTAAAACTTCAACATAAAACTTTATTCACGTCAGTTGCGCACTCGTTTCTGTGGTTACTGCGGTGGCGTAAGTCGATGTCGATGGCGCTGACGTCATTATTCAAGCAGGTTCGAATCCCGGGTCGTGAAAAGTATGGAAACGGAGAGAAAACTACATGCTGGACAAGATGTATACCATATATCTTGTATATGGATAATAGCATATTAACCGATGCATTTTAACATTTGTGGTCGTGACTGGAGAAGTGGGGTTTATGCGAGTTTTGACCAGTGTAGCTCCTGATCAAGTAGCACACTCTTGTAGCCCGATAATGATCCATTTTACTTGTTAGCAGCATGACGGGTGTTTCATTAATGGAATGGGGAACAGTACAGCTACTGATCATATGACCCATAAGCCCCATTTCTCCAGTCACAGCCACATGCATCTCATCACAATGCTCATTCCAACCTGTCGTGTTCGTTCGTGTGTGTGCACTTACACGCTGACCCCACTGTATTATATTGAAACAATTGGTACACGGCGTATGTCCTTATGTTCATCAATAAACGTTCGGCAGGAAAATGCTATATACGAGTAGTATTATGCTTAACCCATTCCTTTCGGGAAATACCTTTACGGGTATGAACTGTATTAAAGATTTTATTTATTTTTATTGTTGTTATTTCTCAAAGAAAGTATAAGTAAGTAAGTAATTTGTTTATTATAGTGACATGTGTTAAACGAAACTGGGAATATGAACAATACAATATTGACGAAAACACCCGGCCCTATAAATAAACCACAAACCACAAACAAACACAAACCCACTATTTAACGTTATGGCCCAATAGCTAAATATGAAGGAAGAAGTTGACAGCTAACAGCCACATGTAAAGGGATTTATACAATGTCATGAAGCTTATTAATTAATAAACAACAAACCCACAGGCCAATGTTTATTTCTCTTATATGTAAGGGTGGGAATTGGCTCGATGACCTTCCATACACGGACATATATAAAGTCCACAATGGCCGAACTTTCAAGTGTTTTATGTGATATATGTGAGTGCAGGGCGGACGGATGTGTATAAATGTGTGCCGAAATGGGACACTGCTTATGTCCAATACGGTCCTGTAATTCCGCGCAGTGTCCCGGTGCACGGGAGGCGGGAAGAAGAGAGGGGGTAACTGGGTACAACCTGGCACCAGTGATGCAGAGTAAAACGGGTCCCAGGTAGAACCAATCCAACCCTGGCGGCACTTGACACACAAGTTGGTGCCATATAATCGGTAAAGACATATGACAGTCGTTCACCGAGTTGCAAGATCCCGGCAGCACCTCAGCAAGCCGGGGCCACAAGCAGGCAGGTGAGAGCAGCATTCAGTTGAGTACGAGTATAACCTAGCGATGATATATTGTACTGAGCCGGAGTTTTATTCCAGTGGGTTCGAATATGATAAAAGCCTATTAGAAGTCGTGCCAAATGCCACCGTAACACCGCTACACACAACAGCCTAATATAATAAGAATACATGGTGGCGGTTACCGATGGCGATTACTGATGGTGCATACTTGTGGCAAACTCGAATCTGTTTGGAACCACTTTCTAACACCACGTTCTCTAACACCACTTTCTCTAACACCATCAAAGTAGCTGCGGATGGAAATAAATCGGCTCCCAAGTGGCAAACTCGGTTGGTTTGAACCATTGGTCCCCACCGTTCTTTCCTAACGGTTCTACATACATTTCTCCATGCAAACCAGTAGCCTATTTCATCGACATTGCAAAGTATACTTTCCTAGCAAAGTATACTTTGAGGGAGAAATTTTCAATTTTAGGATCAATTTATTAATTTGTATTATACTGAATGTATTACATTATCACAGCCATTATGGCTGTGATAATATAATAAATTCAGTATAATAATTCTGCATAGTTTTAATCATCAAATATATGCAATCGTTAGTTCTGCATGAAATAATGCATTTCTGAAAAATCAATGATTGCTCCCTCAAAGTATACTTTGCTAGGAAAGTATACTTTGCAATTTTGATGAAATCGGCTACTGAAGCAATGCTTCAACGCAGAAGAACAATAGTAAGAAGAATAATAAGAACATGATCTTTTCTCACCATCTCGGCAGAGAGAACAACAGGCGACTGACTTCATAAATATAGCTCGTGCTCAACAGAATACCACCCACACCGAGCCCACCCAGCCCCGACTTACCTTAGCACATATCCAGGCTGCCACAATCCAGCGAATAAGAATAACACGTCAATGGAAATACGAATTAATTTCCAATAATTAAGACCGGTAACCTAGAGATAATTACACAACTAACACCTACAGTGGGATCAGCGTGTACGTGCACACACGAACGAACACGACAGGTTGGTTCCAGGTTGGTTCCAACCTGTCGTGTTCGTTCGTGTGTGCACTTACACGCTGACCCCAATGTAAGTGGCATCTGTTGCTGTTGTCAACTAATTACTTTATAAAAGCCTTAAGCAAAAACCATTGACATCTTCGAGCCATTTCCCACCCTTAAATATAAGAAAAAAAACCCATTGACATACACTGCAGTAGGTTTGTCGTGAATTAAGAATCATGCAACTTAAGAAATTGGCCGAGTGTGTACATGTATTGGAGCTTGGCGCCCAGATGTGGCCATCCCCACCTTGTGCCGCGGCAATTTGTTAGGAGTAGTCAAACCAGATTACTCTCCTGAAAAGGAAACACAACAACTGTAATCTAATAACACTATGTAAGTCCGTACACGCAACCCGTCACGTGACTTATGGAAGCACCACAGATCAACCCCAACTGTAGATACATGTACATTAGCGCATGCACTAATCTTGCCATTATTTGTCGATTTCCTTATTTCAAAATACTTTAAGTACTTGAATATTGTGCTTTACAAGCACAATATTCAAGTACTTAAAGTATTTTGACTGAGTAGCTTTATTGACTGAGCCTGAGTTGTAGCACAACGCAGGCTCAGACAATCAAATTGCTTTATTGCGAATTGGCATATGTTGAAAAGCGTTGATCATCTAGACAAGATTAACGCAGGCGGTTGTGTATAGGCCGTATGTTATGGTGGCTTGTTAGGGACATTTCGCCTCTTCGTGTCTACTCCGCGTAGAATCGAAAATTAAGAGACTTAACTTTCGTTCCTTCGTTTCAACACCACGTGGAAATGAACATTAGACCTTCGTTATTTCGACACGTACATGTACACATATATATGCAAATACAATCAAGGTGCTTTATGTTCGTCTTCAATCGTGATAAGCTACGGAAAATGAATGAACGAAATTTAACCATCTTAATTTGCGTCTCAGCGAAACTTAATGTTCTGAATTATCGTATCCAAGGTGTATGATCACGTGGTACATGTACTAACAACAACAACAAGTACCGATTCAAAGTACGTATTCTTGTAGTGTCTTTATTACGTAACGGATTTTGATGAAATATGGTGCATCAAACGCGTCTTGTTAAAGGCCCTGAACGGCTCAGTATTACAATTTTCCGATTGTTTCAAACACAAAAACATGTTTGGCAACTGATTTAGTACACAAAACTAACATATACTGCCTAATAGATACATCTCAAGTCTTCAGATTTACATCTTAATCGCAATGTGAAGACAACAAAAACGTTTTTTGTGTACCACTCAGTGCAAAATGTCAATATTGACAATTTCATTTCCGCAACCCAACGGCTTCGGCTCGGAAGCGAGTCGATAAACTCCGGCTATCGGAATTCATCGGCCGCGAATCGGAGTTGAGGAGTTGACCCGAGCGTCTATCGAAAAATCGATCGGGCTTTGAAACACGCACCTGCTGTTTGTTTATCAACAACTACAATGTATTGATATTTTCATCGACTATAAACTCATTTTTGTACAAAAATGAATGCAAACAGTTTCAAAGTGTGTGTAAATAGAAACCTGTTGGATTTGCGTGTGGGAAAACCCAATAGGAGGCCAAATTCAGCAACTTGAGCCGTATAGGGGCTTTAAGCTGCATTTGGTGGTCTCTGTATTTTCGCCCAAACTTCTGTCGTTTTTGCGAAGAATCGATTTCCGTGTCGGAGAGACACGGAAATCGATTATTCGCATAGACGACATAAGTCTGTGCCAAACTCCCTAGACTACCAAAATGCAGCTCATGAAGACGCGTTTGCTGCTCCATATATCATAAAAATCCGTTGCATATTAAGGAAAATATCAAATAATACTTACTTTGGAGTGGGCGACGTTGTTGTTGTTGTAACCACGTGATCATGCACCTTGGTATCTAAGCTAAGTAGAAACGAGGAAATGAATTGTATTACACTCTTGCAAATTATTTGCACGGGTTTCGCTGTGAGAGAAAACCCGTAATCAACTCCTTACAAATAATACATCGTGAAGAGAACACCCTTAATTGCGCACCTGTTTTCTTGGAAACCACGAGCTACCATTCAAAATGTTTAATTTTTATTACAGTCAAAATAAAGTTATTTGAAAATTTGGAAAGATTCTCGACTAATCTAGAATATTAATGTGATTGAACACATTCCAAACATGCACTCACATATATCTGGCTCATAGAAACAGCTGAGTAATTTGGATTTCAAAAAGCTTACATGACGTTACATTTGACGTCACACAACGTAACGTCAAAATGTGGGAAACACGTCATTGTATAACTATTCATGCGCACATCACAATCCAATGATTATAATCTCAAAAATAGACTAAATGTGCATATATGTCCGCCGTGGAAGTGTAATAAATAGGATATTCCATCGTACATGTTTGAATAGCGGAAATAATACACTCGTGTCCGTCGGCGTCCGTTCAAGCAACTCGTTCGCTACGCTCACTCGTTGCGTACTCAGAAGCCGACGCACACTCGTGTATTATTTCCCGCTATTCAAAATGTACGATGGAATATCCTCTATGTAAACTGCCTGAGAATCGTCTTTAAATATTGTAGAAGTTACTGAAAAAATAACTAGCTACGAAAGTTTGTTTATTTCCGCACTCATCGACTATTACTAATATAACGTTAATTAAATTAATTGAACCACTTGCATTAATAGAACATATTCCTAAATATGGTATAGTAGTTCACTTCACAATAAAACGAATTGTTAATTCGAGGGAACGAATTGTTATATCGTGGGAACGAATTGTTAATTCGAGGGAACGATTTGTTAAATTGAGTGAGCGAATTGTTATTTCGTGGGAACGAATTAATAAAATAAATAAATGTCCCATGCGGGGCAATGTAAGATCTTCATAGGTAGCAACAATCATGATTGTTTAAGGAATTGACTTACAGTGGGGTCAGCGTGTACGTGCACACACGAACGAACACGACTGGTTGGTTCCAACCTGTCGTGTTCGTTCGTGTGTGCACTTACACGCTGACCCCACTGTACCTACACCACAGCCTTTATTACGTGCGGCTGTGGCTCGAGAAACAGGCTTATTGGAGGTGTAACCAGTGTATCTCCTGATCAAATAACACACTCCTGTAGCCTGACAACGATATACATTTATTGTTTGCAACATGACAACCGTTTCATTGATGGAATGACGAACAGAGTAGATCCTGATCAGACTGTGCGGATGCACAGGCTGATCTGAATCTACACTGGTCGCAAAACCCATAAATCCAATTCCGTCAGTCACAATCACATATTATCACAGGGTGATCGCGGTATACCCTGGTAGCAATATAAATAAGCTAAATTATTACAGGAACTGGCTTACATCACAGGCGGCCTGTATTTATTGTTCCATAACAGTTTATTTATTACTTTTTGATGTGTTACATTAATAGATAGGATCTGTCCATTTGAAACCACACTATCAATTTGGAGCCGCAACTGACATAGACTGTGTCTTGCGACATACGTATAAGCATATTGGCCAAGATCTGTAGCCTATTTCACCAAAATTGCTAAGCATACTTATCTTGCTAAGTACACTTTGAGGGAGAAATGTTCAATGTAAAGATAAATTCATTATTTTTTATTATACTGAATTTGCTACATTATCACAGCCATTTTGGCTGTGATAATGTAATAAAGTCAGAATAATAATTCTGAATATTTTTAATAATGAAATATATACAGTCGTTAGTTCTATATGAAATAATGCATTTCGGGAAAAATAAATGATTACTCCCTTAAAGTATACTTAGCTAGATAAGTAGGCTTAGACATTTGGTGAAATCGGCTACAGAAGGCGCATCCACATAGTAACCGAGTCTACCATGCATTTGAAACAATTTATCAGGTATCGAGTTTCATATCGGCTGGGTACGTACTGACTGACAGCATAATGTTTATCAGGCATTGATTTGATACGAATATTCGTCAGTGTAATGGCGCGACGTCAACAAGTTCGCGTTATTTTCAAGAAGAAACAAAGTTATATAGTGATAATACTGAAGAAACATCTAAACCATGTTTTGAATATATCATTATTATCACCATTTCTTGATATACGTTGGAGATAGCAAATACGTTTCAGTGAGTAGACGCAATTGACTATTTTCGAATCTAGTTGAAAATTCCATAGAGAAGTTTGAATACTCGCAATAAAACTGTAATAAACATGTCATACTATCTTGAGTGTAGGTTCCTGGGGTTGGTTTCACTAAACATCGTACGACTGAAATGTTCGTAAGTGCAAACTTATGATTATAGCCTGTACATTTCACATTAACAATGTTTTCTTGTACACAGTTATTGAATTTACAATTATTGAGCATAGGCTGCATAAGCCTATGCTCAATAAATGTAAATCCATCAATTGAAAATTACAGACGATCCTCAATTTGCACTTACGAACAATTTAGTCGTACGAAGTTTAGTGAAACGTGCCTCTGTTCTTTGTAAGCCCTTCAACTTACCAAACGGGAGCACATGCTAAAAATGGCAGTAATTTTACTAAATCACTGAAATGCTTCCAATGACGTTTAAAACACATGACGTCGACGTCAAAACAGTATTGGCAATATTCCTTTGCCGTGCAATTAGGGACGTCATTAGGAACGTCTTCATTCTGTTCCTTTGGTATATCGTTAGCGCATAATATGCATACACATGGAAGTAATTACGGTGATGCTGTCGACCAATGAAATTCGTTCCAGGTGTTATTACACATACAATGTACATGTATGCCATATCACATTATGAAATGTACCACAAAATATTCATGGTATAAACCTACATATTAACCCTTTGAACCCGAAAGCCCGTTATAACGGGTTATGCAAACAGTGCAGATCCAGATGAGCCGGCTCGTAACGAGCCGTCTCATCAGGATCTACACTTTTTGTAAGTAATTTTCATATTTTTTAGAAAAAAAAACAAACCCTTTTCATAAATGGACTAATCTGAAAATAATTTTGTGACGATTGATTTGGTAGCATATCACAGTCCATTACAGTTACTTAGGGTTGAAAGGGTTAAAGGCACTTTATCTCATATATGCGCAGAAAGTGATGGAATACCTGTGGTTGTGTCTGGAGAAACGGGACTTATAGAATTCGTGGCCAGTGTAACTACTGATCAATTAGCACACTCGTGTAGCTATATAACGATCTACAGTGCGTGTTAGAAACATGACGTGCGTTTCATTGATGTAATTGTGAAGAGTGAATATTTTAAATAGACCGTGCGGATGCACAGTCTGTTCTGGATCTACACTGGTCCCTAAACCAAATACGACTCATTCCTACGTTCACAGCCACAAGTGAAACAAAATGTAGTTATATATATGCACTTCTGAACCACATTGAGCCGCTGAAAAAATCCAGGTTTGGTAAACAATGTGTAGAAGTGACAGATACAAAAACAAATGTAGCTGTGGCGTTGCAAAACCTTGTTGATGTGCAATCAATACATGCAATTACTAACTGAATTAAATTTAAATTAATTCAAGTAGTGTCAATAATTGGAACTATAACTAGCTGTTGTCCCATTGTGTATTGATACAGCAGTTTAATTTCATTTTATCACAGCTTTGATACATTTTCGAGTTGCTGCACATGGGCAATGTACAGTGGGGTCAGCGTGTAAGTGCACACACGAACGAACACGACAGGTTGGAACCAACATGTCGTGTTCGTTCGTGTGTGCACTTAAACGCTGAGCCCACTGTATGGACATCAGTATGTGATAAAACAATTAGATCACGTTCGTCCGCATGTACGAGGAGATAATCCGCGAGCTAAAGCTCGCGGATTATCTCCTCGTACATGCGGACGAACCGTAATCTAATTGCGGCTAATTTAATTACAACAGTGACTACTGTCTGTTCCACGTTTTGCTGCCGACGAACATCTGGTCATTAAACACATTGCATTTAAAAAATATTTAAAAGTAAGTACTTTTTCCTCCATAACAAAAAAGTCACCCTCCCCCAAAAAATAAATTTGATGAAATTCCATCAAATATTGATTTTATTGCGAAAAAACGATTTTCCTATGAGAATTTAACATGGGCCATGATGGGGGAGTCAATTTCCAAAACGTTTTGGAAAGTGACTTCGAAACCTGGCGAGATAGCTTGAAAATGATGTAACTAAGAAAACAAAAGTTAGATTTAAATCGGTCCACAAATCATTTTTTATTTTTTTTAAATTCTATTTTTAGCCCCCATGTTAAATTCCCATAGGAAAATCGTTTTTTTCGCAATAAAATCAATATTTGATGGAATTTCATCAAATAAACTTTTTTGGGGAGGATGACTTTTTTGTTATTGATAAAAAAGTACTTAATTTTAAATACTTTTTAGATTTAATGTGTTTAATAGCCAAAAGTTTATCGGCAGCACAACGTGGAACAGACAGTAGAGCCTATGATGGAAGCGCCATTTGCAAATGGCATGCAATGAACTCAAAGCAAATCAGGGCTATGTTAGAAATGCATTAACAGACTATCTTTCAGATTAATCTCATCTGAGAGAGTGCATAATTAAATAAAAGTCAAATTGCTTTAAATTTTTATCGAATAAAATTGTGCAAGTCGGACGATTTTTAGTTCATGAATCGCAAAATCACATACATGTACATGTATTGAATATCAGATACATGTACATGTACAGCGCTCCAGATAAGCTGCGTATTTGCTTAAATACCCAATTAAAATTGCCAAAAATCCATTTGAAATCAGAAGTAACGAGTATCAAAAAGCAATAACAATTTTGTGGTACCTTTATCATGCCGCAGAAAACAATAAACCTACCACAAATATAGCATATATTTCTTATTTTCCATAAAAACACATCTTGGTATTTCATTAGAATTGTCTCCAAGGAGAGGAGAACATTATAATGAAATGCCAAGAAATGTTTTCATTTCGAAGTAAACTATTCAATAATTGCTGTCTGTTGATGTGTAAACAGTTGTGTAATTTTATTTTACTCAATAAAATGTTGCAATACCCAATTGCTTCAGAAATGATGGAGTGAAAATACTCCATTACTAATTCCTTATCTGGAGCCTGTATGTACATTATTAAAGGCACCGGATTTCAGACGATGTTTCAGATATCCATTATGTTGTTTCTCGCTTCATAAATGTTAATGCGTTGATGTAACGACGGTACTGGCAATTTCAGTGCTTCCGTTGTGAACTGGTCTGGTGACGTAATGCTGCGTTCTGGTATCGTAATGAGACGCATTCATTACGTTTGCTTAGCTCTGAGTACATAACTCCTAATTACATTTCATTACACTGCATTACATATAGAGTTCTGACGGAGTAGTCTTTCCAAATGTGCGTTTGAAACGTTCTTTGTGTACTGTCTGCTTCGTGAATAGAGACCTAATAATCTTGCTAATACACATTTTATTAGGTACATGTATGTTTACATGTATGGTAATTTTGTGTGTTATATTTTAGAATTGTCTCTCAATAACTATAGCGAAGTATGAACGTCAACGCCCTGCACGTTTAGTGTGCGATGTGTAAATAGAGAATAGTAGGTTAGTGCCGTGAATGGGAAAAAATATATGGCAAGGCTCAGGAAACGGGATGGGCGAGGCTCTGCCGAGCACATCCCGTTTCCGTGCCGCGCCAGATATTTTTTCCAATTCACGGCACTAACCTACTATTCTATTTATCCCGTCAACACCTACAAATGGCTGTAAAATGCAAAAATTGTATTGACTGGATATCAAAAATGTTTCACGGCACCGTGTTTCACGGCACATACGCACTGTGTTGACGGGATAAATGCTATTACGCACACTTTACTGTGCAGCGTTGTATATCAATAGTGCAACATGTTGCCTATAAACATGATAAAGCGGAAATAGTGCAGCTAGCATTACGTAGGTGTTGGCCTGGTCCTGAATTGAGCATTGTCTAAAGCCATGGTGAAACAGCAGGCCTTGTGCGTTTGAATACGGCTATGAGCGGTGTCAAACAACGGCAGTCCTGTAACAATATGCAGTTCTCACGGCATGTAGACACGTAATCACCTTCACACCACACCAGTATCATAGTTGTAGATATGAATGGTGAAAATGCATCCCGTATCACTGATTTTATCCCGTCAACATAGTGCGTATGTGCCGTGAAACACGGTGCCGTGAAACATTTTTGATATCCAGTCAATACTATTTTTTGCATTTTACAGCCATTTGTAGGTGTTCACGGGATAAATAGAATAGTAGGTTAGTGCCGTGAATGGGAAAAAATATCTGGCGCGGCACGGAAACGGGATGTGCTCGGCAGAGCCTCGCCCATCCCGTTTCCTGAGCCTTGCCAGATATTTTTTCCCATTCACGGCACTAACCTACTATTCTATTTCTATTTTCCTTATTTCTGAACCAAAGTACATTTTGTATATGTTGTGACCACTCATTTGAACCGGACCACTCATTTGAACGACCACTCATTTGAACCGGACCACTCATTTGAACCGTCTCGGCGAGACGGTTCAAATGAGTGGTCACAACATATACTTCTGATGAGAAATAAAGAAATTATTGAGCCTTGCCGGATATTTTTTCCCATTCACGGCACTAACCTACTATTCTCTATGTCCATGATATCAGGGACATCATCTGGGACATGTTCTGGCAAAATAAACACTCATTCACCATAACCCCGCACTCGTGATTGGCATTAGTACACATTTTATATCAGACTGATATCAGGGCGATAACGGTGATTTCATAAAATGTTAACGGACATTACTATTTATTCTCCGTATTTATTTTTTGATGTGCAATGCTCATACTTATACTTATTTTTTCAGGTGACGCATTTAATTATTATAAATAAATAAAAAATATCACGCCTCATTTGCATATGAAAATACCCTGACACCACCGCGAGTGTATTATTAAATGAATATATCTCTATAGCGGGCACCCGTAATTTTTAGAACTTGTGGAATATTGACACAATTATACACTTATTTAATTCCTATAAAGAACGTTTTGTGCCTACTGAGTGACGTCCATAACGGATACTGCACGGAAAATGCAGATATCAAAACCGGTTATCAAGCCGAGTCAATGGCAAACACTGTAGACACCGATGACTGTATTGGCGACGGCATATAAAAAACGACACATGCCTGGGAGCATATGTACATGCATCGACTCATTTGTGATGGTGGCTGGTGACATTGGCTTCTTGTATTCGTGTCCAGTCAATATATATATCTACTAGCACGTTGCTGCGGTCTGATAATGATCTATTCCAATATGCTTGTTAGAATCGTGACGGGTGCCTTACAGACTGAATGACGAACAGTGTGTAGACCCTGATCAGACTGCGCGGATGCGCGTCTACACTGTTCGCAAATGCCATATGAGTCATTTCTTCAGTCGCAGCCACATTTGATGCAATCATTTGATAAGGCGCCACGTTGATCTCGAATGGTGTATGATACTAATACCTTTCAATGTTTACGATCAACGTAGCCCCATATCAGCTGTGCATTCGCGCAGTCTGGTCAGAGCCTGCGCACAGGTGGAAGACTCGAACCTAGGACCCAATAATTGGCCCATTTGGAAAACGTTACGCCACACACTCAATTCCATACACTATACATGTACATTACAGTCTTTTCGAATGTAACTGGGTGGGTGGGGTAACGTTTTTCAAATGAGCCAATTATTGGGTTCTATGTCCGGGTCTTCCACCTGTGAGCCTACGATGGTTGCAATTCATTCAACCACATAACATATATCTTTGGTTAAAGTTCTAAATGTGTACGTTAAAATGTGTCTAAGCGCAAATGATCATCGGGAATTATACTGCCTCACTATAAACAAGATCAATGATACAAGCACCCGTTCGTCCCTTAACTGGTGGCCTATATATCAAATGCCTGTTAATGCAATATCTCGTAACTGTATATTGATAGGGTGTCAATGACCCGTATCGTTCCATGGTTCTGCATACAGATGATAGTGTTGAAAGTGGAGATAATAATGGAATCTGTCGACGTTCAGGCGTCCAGCAGAGAGTGCAACAAACAATCTGAACGTGCGAGGGATGATCGAAAAGTAATTTTAACGCGTCAACACAGTGCGTATGTGCCGTGAAACACGGTGCCGTGAAATATGTTTGATACCCTGTCAATACGACCTAATCACTGCGTACATGTATGTGCAGTTGTCATACTAGTCGATTCTCTTTTGATGATGCGGCTGGGGTTATTTGTTTTGCATTTTAAAGCCTCGCCCATCCCGCTTCCTTTCCTTGCCAGATATTTTCCCCATTCACGGCACTAACCTACTATTCTCTATCTATTTTCCTTATTTCTGAACCAAAGTATATGTTGTGACCACTCATTTGAACCGTCTGGGCGAGACGGTTCAAATGAGTGGTCACAACATATACTTCTGATGAGAAATAAAGAAATTATTGAGCCTTGCCGGATATTTTCCCCATTCACGGCACTAACCTACTATTCTCTATGTGGTCAATGGCATGCGCTAATACTGCCCGGATTATCGACGTTTCTAAACATATATTGGCAGCGCCAACTCGCAATAAAGCAATTACAAACGTCATTTTACATTACCCGGACACTGGTGCACTATCTGCAACCTCCATTTCTATGTAAAACTATATAGAATTACATTTGTGTATATATTGAATAAAAATTAAGAAAAATGGTCAACGAGTATAATAATTTTTGGCGAGGGGTCCGTTCAAACACATTGCAGACAGTCTGGCAGATCTGGGGCCCGTTTCACTAAGCTTCGTACGACTAAAATGTTCGAACGTGTACACGTTTGATAGTGTGTACATTTCACATTAACACTTTTTCCTTGTAAACAATTACAGCCTATGTTCAATAAATGTAAATCCATCAATTGAAATTTCCAGACGATACTAAAATTGCACTTACGAACATTTCAGTCGTACGAAGTTTAGTGAAACGGCCCCCAGATCTCGCGATCGCTCTTGCTGGCTCGTAGGTTTTGACTCGGTACATATAAGTAGCCCTCACATAGATCAGTAATCGGATTGGATATGTCGCAGAAATCCCAACAATGAATTCACCGTCTGGACGCCTTGTATTTGCATATAATTCAAACATATGTGTCTGTGACTGGATACATGGGACTTATGGCCAATTCGACCAGTGTGGACCCAGACCAGCCTGCGCATCCGCGCAGTCTGGTCTGGCTCCGCACTGATGGTCTTTCAGTCAGAGAACCACACACACTGTTTGTTAACCGTCGATTAGATACATGAGTGCACAGGCCGATCGAGAGATAGGCGAGACAAAATTGCCATTAGCCCCGTCTCTCTATCCACAGCCACACGATATGCCCATAAAGCGTATGGTTTACATTGCAAATTGATTCACCTGATTCAATTGGTTCACGTGGTATTCTGGTATTCAATTTCGAATAATGGGTTCTGGTAGTGAGTTAATTCATTCGGAATCCTTTCAACTACGATCCATTTAAATATATATTTTTATGATTATTGAATAGGACCACCATACTTGCACGATTGCATAACGAACGGGTGCCCACCACATACCACTATCAAAACATGTGATATTTTTTTGACATTGGCCAACTTATTTTCGCGTGTTCGAATTTGCCATTATCAATGTTAAGTTTCTGCGTTTAAATCGGTTTCTCCCTTGATATACCACCTAGAACCACGATGCTTGTACAACTTCATAACCATCTGGTGTCAACCACAGACCACTATCCAACATGTCACATTTTGTGACCTAGACTTATTTTTTCCGCGTATTCGACTTTGCCATTTTCAATGTTAAATTTTCGTGCTTACATGTAGGTCCATATCTCTGTTAGTGTGCACACAGACACAGCATACTTGCACAATCTCATTTACTGAAAATATAACCGATTTTGGAAATCAATTTAGACGAAAAACTTTACAATATTTATTGTAATACACTATTTCCGTAAATAATTCAGCAATCGACACAAACATGACAACTCATGCGAATTGAATTCCGCATGAATTCTCATGTTTGTGTCGATTTCCGATACATGTATTAATTACGGTAAATATGACTGACTGTAGAAATCAAAATCGCCGAAAATCGGCAATTTGCCAAAGAAGATATATGCACATTTTAACAACAGGGGCCCGTTTCAATAAACTTCGTACGACGAAGATGTTCGTAAGTGCGAATTTAGGATCGTCTGGAAATTGCAATTGATGGATTTATATGTATTGAACAAGAAAACAGTGTTACATGTAATGTGAAAGTTTCCACTTACGAACATTTTAGTCGTGCGAAGTGAGCAAAACGGGCCGCAGAGCCGGGCTATATGACCTAGATACTAAATCTGACAACAAGAAGACGATACAGACAGAGGGCGCTAAGACGGAACCAGGAACACATTAATCAGAAAATCAGACACGTCACATGTTTCCGGATATATAATCTGGGAGTCATAGCTGTCATGCAATTGGTTTTCCTAGGAGTAATAAGATAATCAATTTGTATAAAGTATGCAATATAGAAATGAATGGCCTTTTTGTGGAATTTATCGGGGTATAAACTTGGAAAAGTCGCGGGAATACTGGACGAAGGCCTTCGTCCAGTGTTCCCGCGACTTTTCCAAGTTTATATCCCCGATAAAATTCCACAAAAATGCCATTAATTCCTTATAATTCCAGCATTTGAAATAAATTCATGAAGAAATTCATGAAGAAAATGTGTTTATTTTCCGTTTTCTGAAGAATTATTTTAACTGCGCCTCACGGTTACGGAAAGTAGTTCGGCGTGGGAGTTTACTGGGATATACATTTTGGACAGAGACTTGGTACGGGCCAATCAAATGTTAGGGAATTGTGTAAATATGTTTGTGCTGGAATGTACGGAGCCCCAAAGGGGACATGGATTTTTTTTATTAATTCGTTCCCACGAAATAACAATTCGTTGCCTCAATTTAACAATCGTTCCCTAGAATTAACAATTCGTTCCCACGATATAACAATTCGTTCCCTCGAATTAACAATTCGTTCCCACGATATAACAATTCGTTCCCTCGAATTAACAATTCGTTAAATTGGGGGAACGAATTGTTATTTCGTGGGAACGAATTTATCAAAAAAATAATTCTACGTCCCCTGCGGCGCTCCGTAGGAATGTGTAGATGTGCTAGACAAAATAAACGTTTTGTTAAAAAAAAGAGAAAAATCGCAAAATTAACTACATATTTGTTTCCAAAATGACACAGTGACTTCTAGATGCAGTGCATCCCTTGATACTGAATAATCATTGTCAACAGTGGAAGGACACGTTTATCCATAAACATTTTGAAAATATTCTTTGATTTTCAAAGAGAGTCGCAGTCTCTTCAATGTCAATGTCACGAGTACGAAATTATGTACATGTATGTTGCACATTTCTTTAGTTTCCGTGCGATGCCTTGACTACCATCTATCCGATGTTCGTGATATTAAACATGTACATGTACATTCAGATCGATAATGAAAAATACGGGGCGCCAAGTGGGACATGGCTCAATTTTGTCAACAAAATTCATTTTTGTACCTATAAACTTGACAAAAACGAAACAAAATTAAATATATACTGATTTTGTCAACAAAATTCACTTTTGTGCCACAAAACTCAATTCTGTGTCACAAAATTCACATTTGTGCCACTAAACTCAATTCACTTTTGTGCCACAAAACTCAATTCTGTCACAAAATTCACTTTTGTGCCACTAAGTTCAATTCTGTGTCACAAAATTCAATTCTGTGTCACAAAATTCAATTCTGCATACGTTTCGCTTATGTTGCCCAAATATGGCACACGCATGTAAGAAGGACTACCATTGGTCAGATACAGTATGACAAAAATGTGGCCTGAATAATATGTATACAAATATATCAGCAACAAACATGATGGAACTTGGATGGAAAATAACATTTTGTGAATTGGTTGCCATGGCAACCGTTTATTGTAATTATGTATTGACTATGTACATACATTTAATAACGCTATCCCAATATTGGTTACTTGAAATAAAACGATGCTATTGTTAAAATGTTTATATAAACTAGTTGTTATTTGGCTGCCCTGGCATCCGCATACATGATTAGTCACAATAAGATTCTTGGATAGAACTAGAGGTATATATTTTGTAATCATAATATAACCAAAATAACTGTCCATAAAGAAGTATAATATTGATATATTGGGTTATATTTTCGCATTGAAATATTTAAACCTGCAAGTGTACTCCACCATCTAGTAAAATGACTAAGACCGATCTCAACCAATCAACGTAGAGATGGCATAGACTATCAGTTACGCAAACTAATTTGTGTGGACAAAACTGACTTTTGTGGACAAAACTGAATTCTGTCCCACAAAACTGAATTGTGTTCACAAAACTCAATTCTGTCTTACAAAATTGAATCCTTTATAACAAAAATTAATTTTGTATATCAGAATTTTACTTAATTGGATTTTGTGATTTTTACTGTTACAAAACTCAATTTTGTCTGGACAAAATTGGTTTTGTACACATAATTAACCTGTCCTGCATGGCGCCCCGTAGAAAAAACCCTATTGGTTATGGGCTTCACCTCTGGGTGCTTGATTACTGTTTTGTTTTTGATGGCTCACAAGCAGTGGCCTTTTTTGTCAGAGACACATTTATGGAATGTTTTTATAATATGTTTATTGCACATGTCCTATGTTTCCGTGCAATAGCTCGACTACCCTCTATCCGACCCTCGAGATACTTCACACGTAAATTCATATCGATGATACGAAGAGTTGTATTGACTGCTGGTATCATCCCCTCAATATCAAGGTCATAGGTGCGTGATTACTGTTTTGATTTGGCTGGCTGTGAGAAGCAAGCGGTGCAATTTCATTGCTGGCAGCATCCGCATATACTTATTGAACAACATACAATACGAGTTATTGGTGTACATAGCTAGCGGTTTAGGAGTAAATATTTTTTATTAGGTTTCCATAGACTTTACATGGGTCCCAAAAAGTGTACAACAATCTTAATACGATGTTTGCGATCAGGGGCCCGTTTTACGAAACTTCGTATGACTAAAATGTTCGTAGTGCAAATTTAGGATCGTCTGGAAATTTCAATTGACGGAATTGCATATGCAGCCTATGCTCAATAAATGTAAATCCAATAATTGTTTACAAGGAAACATTGTAAATGTGAAATTTACAGACTATCATAATTGTGCACTTACGAACATTTTTGTCGTACGAAGTTTAGTGAAACGGGCCTCAGATTAACCCCAGAGCAGCATGTGTACATATCGATTGTCACCAATCCGTCAATAATTCCAGTACAAAAATATTTACACAATTCCCAACATTTTATTGGCCCGTAGCAAGTCTCTGTCCAAAATTTATATCCCAGTAAACTCCCATGCCGAACTACTTTCCATAATCGTGAGGCGCAGTTAAAATAATTCTTCAGAAAACTGAAAATAAACACATTTTCTTGATGAATTTATTTGAAATTCTGGAATTATAGGGAATGAATGGCCTTTTTGTGGAATTTATCGGGATATAAACTTGGAAAAGTCGCGGGAATACTGGACGAGGCCTTCCGGCCTTCGTCAAGTATTCCCGCGACTTTTCCAAGTTTATGCCCCGATAAATTCCACAAAAAGGCCATTCATTCCTATAATAAAACATTGCTGATGCCCTTGTAGACTCAATTTACAAGAACAAATTGACACAATGTCTGTTTTTGACAATTAAAGAGACATTTCTGAAAGTATTAATGTACCACAAGAAGGGTAGAACCACCTTAAAGGTACATGCCCACTCAGTAGGCACACATTGTTCTTTATATCAGAGACACCATCTGAGACAGTTTCTGGCAAAATAAACTTTTCATTCACTATTACCCCACGTATTGATCGGACATTAATCGAACGGACATTAATATTTACATGTAATACCTGTATTTATTTTTTATGTGCAATGATCATACTCTATATCTTTAGAAAATATTATGTTTTCAGTTGACGC
>CM055265.1:114170182-114188397 GCA_029237695.1 Conchocele bisecta
TTTTCAGTTGACGCATTTAATTGATATAAATAATTATAACATACACATGTAGCATGCCTCATTTGCATATACAAATAGCCTGATACCACCGTGCGTCACTATCAGTAAAATAAATACATGTATAACTAAATGATTATATCTGTATAGCTGGCACTCTTAATTGGTGGACAAGTGACACAATTATACACTTATTTAATTCCTATAAAGAACATTTTGTGCCTATCGAGTGGGCATGCATAAAGTGGGCAAGCATAAAGTGAATTGCAAACACCATACACCATATAAACCAAATCGCGCAGATCCGCATGCTGATATCCGTCTACGCTGGGTGCAACACACAGCGTAGACATACACCGTATAAACCAAACCGCGCGGATCCGCATGCTGATATCCGTCTACGCTGGATGTTGCACACAGCGCATATATGGTGTATGTTGTACATTATATTACTACTAGTAATATCACCCGGCCGTCCGAATTTTACACGCATGTCTCGGTCTACAGGTTTATCTCCCCTTCATGGCCACTGTAAGTTCCCTATAGATGGAGGGACAATAACTTAGTCGTCGATGGAAGTAGCCATCATGACTGTCTTCCAATAACCGACTTTAATGTGACAGTATCGCTTTATAACTAGTTTGCATTCCATAACTACATACAGTGGAACCGCTCTAAACCGGACAACAATAAGTATACTTAACCACTTTTATAATCGGTCAGACTACAAAGTAAGTGCCGTAACTTCGGTGTTATGGCAAATATCAGTCCGAACCTTGGCACATTATCATTTTATTACGGTATCGCCGGACTTGCCATATCCAGAATTTCAATTATCCGTTAATCAAAACCACTCATGCGTTAAGAGTAGCTCGAAATCAATTACTTTGCACTTGCAAACGATGTGTCGTATTATTGCCTCAAATATCATGTGTATATGAAGCCATACATTTGGCAAGACATAACAACATGAAATATCAAAGATGAATGACATGTATAACGGTAGAGGAAAGGGCGCATGCTGTGTGCATGCTGACCATGCAGAATTGTTATACTGAATGTATTACATTATCACAGCCAAAAATGGCTGTGATAATGTAATAAATTCAGTACAATAAAAAATAATAAATTTATTCTAAAATTGAAAATTTCTCCCTCAATGTATACTTTGCTAGAAAAGTATACTATGCAATGTTGGTGAAATAGGCTACAGGGGCCGTAACGATGGTCGTGCCCGTTTTTATTGCAGACGCGGTGATCGGTTCTATGGAACGTGACCACTTCGGCGGTGGTTCCGTCATGATGTGGTACAATACAATACAATACATTTTATTCACTCTAAGCCACATACGTGACACACGAGGTATACAATAGATTACATAATACAACGATGGGTAAAAATACAAAATGCATATGTATAAGCTCACTAGTCATTATAACCATAAAGCATTTCTTATAAAAATAGCTAAATTTCTTAATTGCTTTCCAGATTTTTTCTCAAATAGCTGTGCGAATTTTAAAATATTTGGTCTTCTAAAATAAAATGGCTTGATATACCGTTTTCGAACTTCATCATAGAAGCGGCACTCGAAAAGGAAATGAAACTCGTCACCGAGAGCACCAGCGCCACATTTGTTGCAGACCCTGCTTGCTCTCGGCACACCTGTCCATCTACCAGTTTCGACCGCCAGTCTATGATTACAAGTTCGAAATCTGGTCAATGTTTTTCTTAACCTTTCCGTGAGATTAATTAAATATGTTTCTAATCCAAACTCTGTTTTAAAGATTCTATACGTAATTCCACGTGAAGATGAATCGATGCTGGTGAGCCATAACTGAATAAACTTGTTCTGAAGCTGAGTCCTGGCGTAGTGGCTCAGCCAGATAGCATTAACATCGTTCTGGCTAAGCCATACGCCAGGAACTCCAATTTCAGTTAAAATAGATTTAACATTCTGAATCCATCGGAAATGAGTCACATTTGCTTCATGTTGTGTATATAATAACTTATAACATAAGAAACAATAATTTACTCTGCTTCCCTGAAACTAATTTTGCCCAAAACGAAATAATTCTACATTTAATGTCAATAATAAGCGGAAATTTGCCGAGTTCTCCATAAACCATGAAATTTGGTGTGGATTTCTTTACCCCCAAAACAGTTTTACAAAATTTCAAATGAATTGTTTCTATAGCCGAAATGTTTTCAAATCCCCAGATTTCACAGGCATAGCAGAGAATTGGAGTGATACATTGATCAAATAACTTAAGCTGACAGTCTACTGGAGTTGACAAGTTGTTAATCTTTCTAAATAGGCCGAAAAGAGCTTTGGATGCTTGGTCAATCAAATGTTTCTTAGTCTTATGAAAAGTTCCGTTTTGTGAAAAAACATTTCCCAAATATGTAAAGTGGTCTACAATTTCAATTGTGTTATCGTTATATGTAAAGGCTATCTTTTTTGATGATTTACGTTTTTTGAAAATCATAATTTTGGTTTTTGATGCGTTTACTTCCAATTTCCACTGAATACAGTATTGATGAAAATAATTTAGAGCATCTTGTAGGCCAGTTTCTGTCTTAGACATGCGAATAGTGTCGTCAGCGTATAATAACAAGAATAGTTTAACATATATATCTAGATGTTGAAACATGTCAGATGTAACCGATTGTAAATCTACAATACCGCATACATTGAGAAAATCTTCAAGGTCGTTCAAAAACATGGCAAACAAAAATGGTGACATATTTTCACCCTGCCTGACACCCACCATGCATGGGAAGTATTCTGAAAAGTCATTTCCTATTTTAACACAAGATTTAATACATTTATACATGTTTTTAATTATGTTTAAACATTTCCCGTTTTTGCGGGACAGCAACAGCTTATACCAGAGGCCATTTCTCCATACAGTATCAAAAGCTTTCCTAAAATCAATAAATGCGCAGAAAAGAGGTTGCCTTTTACTAAATAGTATTTCTATAATTGCATGTAAAGTAAAAATGTTATCAGCCGTACTATATCCTTTCCGAAAACCAGCCTGTGCCTCAGTTATAAGCCCATTCTGTTCAGCATATGTTGTCAACCTATTTGTAATTATAGAAGTGAATACTTTACCAAGACAGCTAACTATTGTTATTGCCCTATAATTGTCAGGATCATGCCTTGAGCCCTTATGCTTATAAATTGGTATTATATGACCTTCGAGCCAATCATTTGGTACAATTCCACTTTCAAAAACATGATTAAACAGTGAGGTCTTTACCTTCACACAAAGACCCAGTTAATTTCGGTTCAAGGAAATATAAATGGTTCCCGCTATCTTCAGAACATTGTACAGTAGAATATTGTGTCACATGTCGCCGCGCAGCGGGGTATGAATGTTGTACAGTCGATCCTCCCCGAACGGCCACCTCTCTACAACAACACCCTCTCTGTAAGAGCCGCTATTTTATATCCCAAATGGATGATTTCCTCTATGTCGAACCCTTAGACTGCTGAGCACGAACATTGTCGTCTGATATTGCTTTTGCATTCTTTCTCAATAAAAACATGTTTTGACAGCACTTTAGAATCATTTCCATTGGTAGCATGTGCGTGTCATATGCGTTACTGATAGGTTTTAAACATCATTACATGAATGGTGTGATTTTTCGAATCATGGGTGACCTACTTTAACTGTTAATTCTAAGGTAACCCCACATGTCATACACATTTCGGCTGTGAATTGTAAAATGGTTATGAATACACGTGACTACCATACATTTCATCCGCATTATTTATTTATCTGAAAAACAAAAATATGTTGCCTGAACGATTATAAAAGTGCTTAAGTATATGTGATCATATTTTAGAGAGGTTTCACTGTATGTACAGGTACCCCCAAAATAAATTCGGTGTAAATACATGTGTAGTCGCCACCCTGTCCAGCTGCTCGTCTATCTATCCGAGATTTGCGCTACAGTATTCAACTACCTCCTAAATACAGACACCTAAATTTGGAATTTTCAACTAGTCGCCAAAACTACGCAAAACCAAAACAATAGATCACGTGAATCCCCACTAAACAAGCTTAAAAGTCTAGCTGTACTAGTTGAAGTCCGGACTTTCTTTAGCCAGTATTGTTTGACTTTGAACGTTCATATCGCGATAAAATCTAAAAAAAAAAAATTATCATTTAAGTCTCCAAAAGTAATTTTATTATATAAAGTTCCAAGAGTCCATCTATGATCTGTAGTTTATATGAACATACTGTAGACAAAGTACAGTGAGAACCTCTCTGAACCGGACACCAATGCAACCTCTGTGATCTTATTTTTGGTCATTTATCTCAGCTGTAAACGTATTTGAATGATTGCAAAGCACACCAATACATTTCAGAATGGTCATATGCCTGATTTACAGTGAAACCTCTCTAAACCGGACACCCTGGGGACCTCCCCAGGGTGTCCGGTTTAGAGAGATTTCGATGTACTTTGCATTTCGATGTCATAATCACGCTGACGAATACCTAATTGTCGTATTCCGCATTAACTAGATACGCATCTTGGCCACAAATACTTCGCTGACGTTCCAATGGTCGGAAGGTGTCACATGATTTTACAGTGAAATGACGAAACGGAAATAAATATCCGCTCTTCAACGAAAGTGTAGAGGATATTCCATCGTACATTTTGAAAAGCGGGAAATAATACACGAGTGTACGTCGGCTTCCGCGTAAGCAACGAGTGAGCGTAGCAAACGAGTTGTTTGCACGGACGCCGACGAACACGAGTGTATTATTTCCGCTATTCAAACATGTACGATGGAATATCCTATTTATTACACTTCCACGGCGGATATATATGCGCATTTAGTCTGGATATATATGCGCATTTAGTCTATTTTTGAGATTAAAAACAATGAATTGTGATGTGCGCATGAATAGTTACACAATGACGTGTTTTCCCGCGTTTTGACGTTACGTTGTGTGACGTCAAATGTGACGTCATGTAAACTTTTTGAAATCCAAATTACGCAGCTATTTCTAAGAACGAGATATATTTGACTGCATGTTTGGAATGTGTTCAATCACATTAACATTCTCGATTAGTCGAAACCCTTTCCAAGTTTTCAAATAACTTTCTTTTGACTGCAATAAAAAGTAAACATTTTGCATGGTAGCTCGTGGTTTCCATGAAAACAGGCGCGCAATTACGGGTGTTCTCTTCACGGTGTATTATTTGTAAGGAGTTGATTACGGGTTTTCTCTCACAGCGAAACCCATGCAAGAGTGTAATAAAATGTTATATTCGCCAATGCGCTATTTAACCTAGCAAAACAACGTTACCTGATAAATATACTACCATTTTAATGTATTTCCATATCGCCTATAGAATTATCGGCTCGGAAACGGTAGGAATTCCTCGACTCGCTTCCTATCATCGCCTAATAAACGCGATACACAACCGCCTGCGTTAATTTAGCCCATATTATCAACGTTTCTGAACAGCTAGTGGCAATGCCAACTCGCAATCAAGCAGTTTGATTGTCTGAGCCTAAGCTGTAGCTCAGGCTCAGACAATCAGACTGCTTGATTTCAAGCACAGTATTGAAGTATTTTTAGATCATTGAATTTACCACACAGAGATCCTGACGCATACAGCTCCTCTATTAGCTCTATTCGTTGTGGCATGGCGCATATAGTTCCCATGAAGGTCTATGCGTTATACCAAAACGCATATAGCTCCCGCGAGCTCTATGGGTCGAAGGTACACATCAACTTTAAACCGGGTCTTCTCCTTGACACATAGAGCTCAACACTTCCGATAATGCCCCCTCCACTACGGTTTAAGAGTTTTACGAGTTACAATGTTGGTGACGGACGGACGGACGGGCGGACAAGGGTAACCCTAAATGCCCCCTCCACTGTCGTGGTGATGTATACAAATAGGCAGTAGTTTACGTTGTAGTAGTTGATATTTGATAAAAGGGGAGCTGAATGCGGGACGATCGCGCCTATTGACGCACTAAGCTCCTCGGGAACTCTATGGGACAGGAGCTCTATGCGGTTCTTTATCGACCTATATAACTTCTCGGGGGAGCTGTGCGTTAATTGGGAGCTCTATGGGACAGGAGCTGTATGCGGTTCTTTATCGACCTATATAACTTCTCGGGGGAGCTGTGTGTTAATTGGGAGCTCTATGCGACGCTACAGAGCACACGTGTTTACGACCCTGTACTTGACACCGGATATACCAGGGACAGTTCCACCGGGGCCTAATTAAGACGCCGCCATGGCCGTGTAGACATAATCGAGTTTGTCGACGCCAATCATCGTGTCAAACCGCAACTTATTATATTAGAAGTGAGTAATTTAATTTGAGTCTACAGCCTCGATGTCAAGAAGTCACGACAGCTGTATGTTAAATAGAGACTATAATCGAATCTCAAAACTGGACGCATAGAAAAGTTCGTTGTGCTTAATTTTTATTAATTCTTATACGGGCTAACCTTTTATATGTTATGTTCATTTGTTATGTATCTCCAATGTTAATATAACGACGATCATAATCGCAAAGCACCCATGCTTGTCTTGAAGTAGTCATCTGGGCCCGGTTGCTCAAAAGCTCTGTTAGCTTAACAGACTGTTAACTCCTTATCAATGCTAAGGATTTAACATTCTGTTAAGCTAACAGAAGCTTTGAGCAGCCGGGCCCAGTCTTTTTTTACAGTGGAACCTCTCTAAACCGGACACACTGGGGATCTGTTTACTGGGGTTCCATCGTACGCTATCCCGCGCTTGATATCAGGGATACGTGTCACTAAGCTTCGTACGGCTAAGAAGTGATGAGAAAATAAAATGTACAACAAAATCAAGGTGCATGATCACGTGGTTATAACAACAACAACAGTGGCTGCAAGTATTGAAATCTTGCCCACTCCAAAGAAAGTATTACTTGATATTTTCCTTAATATGAAACGGATTTTGATGAAATATGGCTCAGCAAACGCGTCTTCATGAGCTGCAGTTGGTTGCCCATGGAGTCCGGCACAGATTTATGTCGTTTTTGCGAAGAATCGATTTCCGTGTCGATAGACACGGCAATCGATTCTTCGCAAAAACGACAGAAGTTTGGGCGAAAATGCAGCTTAACAAGACGCGTTTGATGCACCATATTGCATCAACATCTGTTACGTAATAAGGACAACATAAAAGAATACGGACTTTGAATCAGATGGATTCTGGAAGTTTCAGTACTTGTTGCTGTTGTTAGTACCACGTGATCAAACATTAACTGTAGCTGCCGATTTTGAGAAATCGTCGGTGGGTGACGTCATATTTACAGGTACACGCACACTCAGTAGGCACACAATGTTCTTTATATCTGAGACATTTTCTGACAAAAGAAACATTGATTCACAATTACCACACGTATTGATTGACATTCTTATACATTTTATATCAGAAGTAAATTTCCACACTGGTGGCAGGGGCGATAACCGTGTTTCCTTAAAATGTTAACGGACATTACTATTTTTTTTCTGAATTTATTTTTTTGATGTGCAATTATCATACTTTATAATCTGTCAAAAAAAAATTTGTTCAGGTGACGGATTTAATTAGTATAAATAATTAAAAAAATATCATGCCTCATTTGCATATAATTCCAGCACAACAATATTTACACAATTTCCTAACATTTGATTGGCCCGTAGCAAGTCTCTGTGCAAAATTTATATACCAGTAAACTCCCACGCCGAACTACTTTCTACAGGTGCGCTGTCAGTGTTGTCAATGTAAACAAATGGCTGCCGTCTGTCAAAATAAACAAATGTTCTTGATGAATTTATTTCAAATGCTTGAACTATATGGAATGAATAGTCTTTTTTGTGGAATTTATCGGGGATATGAACTTGGAAAAGTCGCGGGAATACTGGACGAGACCTTCCGGCCTTCGTCCAGTATTCCCGCGACTTTTCCAAGTTTATACCCCGATAAATTCCACAAAAAGGCCATTCATTCCTATAATGAATGGCTACTCCATTTTGGTTGAAAGCGGTAGATTTATTGAAATTGTTGTAAGAAGGTTTTTTTAATAATTCGAAATTTAGTGAAACGGGCAGCTACATGTTGTTATGTAGGCAATATTAGGAAACGCGTAAGAATTCCGAGGTTTGGATGCCTACCGTTTCCGAACATAGCCTGAATGTATTATGCTATATGATGGGCTAATACATAGAGAATAGTAGGTTAGTGCTTGAATGGGAAAACTATCTGGCAAGGCTTAGGAAACGAGATGGGCGTTCGAGGCTCTGCCAGCCCATCCCGTTTCCGTGCCGCCCCAGCTATGTTTTCCCATTCACGGCACTAACCTACTATTATAGTTATCCCGTCAACACCTACAAATAGCTTTAAAATGCAACACAAATAAACCCAGCCGCATCCTTAAAATCGGAGAATCGACTAGTATGACAACCGCACATATTCATACGCAGTAATTAGGTCGTATCAGGATATCAAAACTGTTTTCCGGCACCGTGTTTCACGGCACATGCGCACTGTGTTGACTGGATAAATGTGTATCTAGTCAATGCAGACTATGCCAAGTTGTTATCAGTCATAAGGTACACGTAATTTCCTAATAAATGGCTTCTTTGTCACGGTGAAACCTCTCCACACCGGACACCCTGTGAGGTTCACATGGGATCCGGTTTGGAGGTGTTCCACTGTAAATGTAAATGTCGTCGTTGCCAAATGGACACGTAGTTGCGAACGGTAACTCTTGCAATTGACTCCCGTACCGTCCGTAGCCTACGGACGGTATGGGAGTAGATTACAATAGTTACCGTTCGCAACTAGTCGATAAGGCACCCGCCTCGCGACTGAAAGGTCAGCTGTTTTAGCCTCCGCTCGGACAGATATAACCGTTTGGTGAGCCGCCAGCATGTTAAATTGCAATGTACTACAGTAAAACCTCTCTAAACCGGGCACCCTGTGAGGTCCCCAGGGTGTCCGGCTTAGAGAGGTTTTGCTGTAAATCAGGCAAATGATCATTATGAGCCATAGTTGTGCGCTATGCGATCACGAACAGACATTATCACCTGAGATAAATGACCAATACATTCATAAAACATATGATCACATGTATTTTCTTGGTGTCGGTTTAGAGAGGTCCCACTGTATATGTACATTGTAGTTATCTTCCAGCTTTATGCCTGGAATACATTATAGGTCTTGGGAAGTACTGATTACTAGCCAATTTATAGGAATGAATGGCCTTTTTGTGGAATTTATCGGGGTATAAACTCGTCCAGTATTCCCGCGACTTTTCCAAGTTTATATCCCCGATACATTCCACAAAAAGGCCATTCATTCCTTATAATTCCAGCATTTGAAATACATTCATCAAGAAAATATATTTATTTTTTGTTTTCTTAAGAATTATTTTAACTGAGCCTCACGGTTACGGAATGTAGTTCGGCGTGGCAGCTTACTGGGATATAAATGTTGGACATATACTTGCTACGGGCCAATCAAATGTTAGGGAATTGTGTAAATATTTTGTGCTGGAATTATACTCTCATAGATCAACAATGACGTCGAACTGTATATAAGCGTTTCTCCCTCATGCCATAAGTATGGAAGCGTCCTGGTGCCAATGCTAACATATATTTATCTCATAATTAGGAGATACTAACTCCTAATTAGGAGGTATTATCTACTAATTAGGACGTATTATTGCCTAATTAGACTTAGTATATCATAACTAGAAATTACTATCTCCTAAGTAGGACTTATTATCTCCTAATTAGGAGTTAGTATCTCCTTATTAGGAGATAACAAATAGTTAAGCATCAGGACGTTTCCATACATAATGCATATACAACTGCATGTACATGGACTGCTTTGACAATCACGCAATGTATACATGTGGACATATGCGACACATTCACGTGACCATTCACATTACATTGACCTTGTTTGACCGTTACAAGATCGCTTAAACACCTTGCCATTTTTACATCGAATTGTTTGTTGTAAGAGTTTCTTCATGATGCCATAACTTCGATATTACTATATACAGCGGGGTCAGCGTGTAAGTGCACACACGAGCGAACACGACAGGTTGGTTCCAACCTGTCGTGTTCGTTCGTGTGTGCACTTACACGCTGACAACACTGTATGGATTATTTTGATATTTACACAAGTTACACATGTGGACATATGCGACATACTCGCGCGAGTGTGACCTTTTTGATTTCCTGTATGAGGTCGCTAATGCCATGCATGTGCCATTTTGATATTATAATGTTTTTAAGAGTTTCTCCATCATGTCGTAACTACACTTTTACTACATGGATTAATTTCATATTTACACACATCCTTCATTTACATGATGCACAATAAACAAACTAAATTTTGTTAAACGGGCATATTTATGTTCTAGTTATTTTACAATTTGCTTTACTGTGAACACTATTTAATAGTATGGAATCGCTGCAGCTCATTTCAACAATGTGCATGCTTATAGTTCAACCTACTTTATCAGCCAATCGCCGGGCAGCATTCTGCTCCACTTATATCACATATTGCATATTGCAATATTGCATTATTTTTCAGGAATTAAATGCTGCGGTCGCGCTAGCGACCGCAGCATTTAATTCCTTAAAAATCCAATATGCGAGCAATAACATATACATTTATAAATATCACGTGGTTTAGTTTATTACTCAAAATTCAGTTTTACAAAGGCTGCTACATGTATATGTAAGTTGTATTCCGAACGTGGAATGGCTGAACTATCAATATCTAGTAGAAACAATGGATGTACCTAATCAATGAAACTTGGATGTTGATATTGAATTACACATACGAAGCCAAAATGAACAACACTGTACTCAGACCCCGGATTGTATGTGGCTGTGACTGGATAAATGGGGCTTATGTGATGTGTGACCAGTGTAGATCCTGATCAAATCGCACACTCACGGATCCTGATAGCGATCTATATGGCTTGTTAGATGCACGACGTGTATTTCATTGATATAATGGCGAATAGTGCAGATCCTGATCAGACTGTGCGGATGCACAGGCTGATCTGGATCTACACTGGTCGCAAAACACATAAGCACCATTTATCCAGTCACAGCCACGTATTGCAAAACGGTTCTGCCAACTGGCTGCTTGTACTGTTCCCATGGGGTGGAAATGGATGAATACCATTTACATTATATTCTATATCATCAGCTTATCTTGGTAAAAAGCGATTTATATACGATTTGCATTACAAACTAATATGTATGATGCACAGAGGATCTCAAACGAGTTTCCATTTGATATGAGATTTATGAAACGAATCATGCACACTTTATAAAATTGCGGACGAGTTTCATAAATCTCATATGAAAGGGAAACGAGTTTGAGATTCTGTTTATCACATGACTTCAGCCTCAAAAGAGCAGAAAACTTGGACATAGCCAATACGTTTCAGTGAGAAGTGACGCCATTGACTATTTCCGCATATACAATGTACATGTATTTGAAAATCTTCACATAAAAAATAAGTGTTAATCGTAACAATACAACTGTTATGAATATGCCATATACCAGGTACCAGATCTTTGTAAACTCTTCATACTATCAAACGCGAGCTCATTCTGCCAATTGCAGTACTTTTATTAAGTCACGGATGACGTTTAAAACATGATGACGTCAACGTCAAAACATCATTGCTTTGTCGCGCCATTACGGACGTCATTTTGGAACGTCTCTAGTGTATTCGTGAGGCGGCCAGCCAATCACATGCACCCCGGGTGTTATTACACGTGTGTCATAACACATTTTATGAAATGGGTTAAATACGCCATAACAAGGATTTCATGTGATAACAAGTATTACGTGAGAGGCAATTCATCTCTATATATCTAGAAACTAGAAATACAACAGACAAGGAAATTAAATAATTTCTTCGTTTTTATTCAATGTAGAGGCGAAAACTAAGTATCGCGTCTACGCGTTGTACATGTAGAAACAACGAACCGAATATTAACCCTTTCAACCCTAAGGAACTGGAATGGACTGTGATATGCTAATGTTCCGACCAATCCAATGGTCACAAAATGATTTTCAGATTCGTCCATTTATGAAAAGGGGGTGTATTTGTTCTAAGAAATATGAAAATTACTTGCAAAAAGTGCAGATCCTGATGAGACGGCTAGTTACGAGCCGGCTCATCTGGATCTGCACTTTTTGCATAAACCGCTATAGCGGGATTTCGGGTTCAAAGGGTTAAGGTTCCTTTTTTTCACCTCTATGCAATATACGGGAAACGGAAAAGAAAAGACGAACTGTCCCTAACAAGCCCTCATACGTTTGCTGAGGCGCAATGACTGGTATACATGTAATAACGTTATAGACCAACATCTGAACATACATGCATTATCAGATAACAGGTACAAATTCACATGAATTGTCTCAGATGATACTCTATTTGAATCATCTCACTGATAATGCAACACGTGGTTTCAGTACATGTAATAATTCCAGTACAAAAATATTTACACAATTCCCTAACATTTGATTGGCCCGTAGCAAGGCTCTGTCCAAAATCAATATCCCAGTAAACTCCCACTTTCCGTAACCGTGAGGCGCAGTTAAAATAAGTCTTAAGAAAACGGAAAATGAACACATTTTCTTGATGAATTTATTTCAAATGCTGGAATTATAAGGAATGAATGGCCTTTTTGTGGAATTTATCGGGGATATAAACTTGGAAAAGTCGCGGGAATACTGGACGAGGCCTTCCGGCCTTCGTCCAGTATTCCCGCGACTTTTCCCAGTTTATACCCCGATAAATTCCACAAAAAGGCCATTCATTCCTATAATATTTCCGATCGGTGAGACCTAAAATCGCATGTCTTCTTAGTTACAAAATCACATGGATTGTCCAAAATGGTAGAACACGTTGTTAGCTCGGTATTATCACGGCGCGCCACATATTGGAATGGATGGTTGCCACAACTGTGATTGCTAACCGATACTGGATGACTTAAAGTACACGTAACTGTGAATGTAATTCGGTATATTTCTCATTCTAGAGGTTTCTATAAGACAGTCAAACATCTTTGTCTTTAGCTCTTCTTCAAAGGTTTCCATATTTATATGCAAGTATGTGAAATAATTATTAAATTTTGACAGTATGCTATATTTGCGTAATTACACATTCGAGTTGATTTATTCCAAGTGTGGTGCACGCAATCTAAATGTATAAAGAATGTCCAGCCTTACATGACATTAAAATAGAAATTGTTAATAATTACATTGGCACACATATGATGCGATTGTATGGTCTCTTCAATGTGGGATAAAAACATAACCCTAGATACATTAATATGTTGTTCTTTAATACTATAAGCTAGTTTTCTAAACTGAATTCATTTTGCCAAAGCTTGTGTGCGTGGAAATTTGATTAGGTAATGTCTAGTGCATCTCGACTTTGGTATGTATAACACGAATTATCTTTTTTTAAGGCAGGGCGACTTGCAAGTCGCCTTGCGTTACAGCCGGAGAATTCGGGTTATGCAAGCCTTACAAGTTGCCCTGCGTTACAGACAGATAATTCGGGTTAGGCCAGCCTTACAAGTCGTCCTGTGTTACAGACGGAGAATTCGGGTTAGGCCAGCCTTACAAGTCGCCCAGTGTTACAGACGGAGAATTCGGGTTAGGCCAGCCTTACAAGTCGCCCAGTGTTACAGACGGAGAATTCGCGTTAGGCCAGCCTTACAAGTCGCCCAGTGTTACAGACGGAGAATTCGGGTTAGGCCAGCCTTACAAGTCGCCCAGTGTTACAGACGGAGAATTCGCGTTAGGCCAGCCTTACAAGTCGCCCAGTGTTACAGACGGAGAATTCGGGTTAGGCCAGCCTTACAAGTCTCCCTGCGTTACAGAAATAGAATTCGGGTTAGGCCAGCCTTACAAGTCGCCCTGCGTTACATACAGAAAATTCGCGTTAGGCCAGCCCTACAAGTCGCCCAGTGTTACAGACAGATAATTCGGGTTTGGCCAACCTTACAAGTCGCCCTGCGTTACAGACAGAGAATTCGGGTTAGGCCAGCCTTACAAGTCGCCCTGCGTTACAGACATAACATTCGGGTTATGCCAGCCTTACCAGTCGCCCTGCATTACAGACAGAGAATTCGGGTTAGGCCAGCCTGACAAGTCGCCCTGCGTTACAGACACATAATTCGGGTTAGGCCAGCCTTACCAGTCGCCCTGCATTACAGACAGAGAATTCGGGTTTGGCCAGCCTGACAAGTCGCCATACGTTACAGACAGAGAATTCGGGTTAGGTCAACCTTACAAATCGCCCTACGTTACAGACAGATAATTCGGCTTAGGACAGCCTTACAAGCCGCCCTGCGTCACAGACAGATAATTCGGTCAACCACTATTCATGCTTCTAAGATGCAGCTGAAATGCTTGTCACACTGCAGATGCGCGATATAAGCTCCGGTGTTAATTTAGTCCGGTCGCAAATACCCTAATGCCAATTTCCCACTCACATACAGACATTCAGACATGTGGCTGTAACTGGGAAATGTGACCATATCTCGTGGTCATATAGTACACTACCATAACCTGATAACGATATACATGTGTACATGTAGATCCTGCAGATACACTGGCTGATCTGTAGCCCATTTCACCAACATTTCAAAGTATACTTTTCTAACAATTTTAGGATAATTTTTTTATTTTTTATTATACTGAATTTATGACATTATCACAGCCATTTTGGCTGTGATAATGTAATAAATTCAGTATAATAATTCTGCATACTTTTAATCATCAACTATATGCAACGGTTAGTTCTATATGAAATAATGCATTTTGGGAAAAATAAATGATTACTCCCTCAAAGTATACTTTGCTAGATAAGTATACTTTGCAATCTTGATGAAATCGGCTACTGGATCTGCACTGGTCGCCACTAAACGCATTTCTCCAGTCACAGTCCCCTACGTACGAAATGATTGTATGCAGTTGACCAGCTATACTCACACGATCGCACTCGGATCTGCATTTATCAGGTAACCTCCCCTGTATTGACCGAATACGTACTGACTGATGACATATTGTTGTATCAGGCATTGACCTGATACAAACATCCGGGTTACAACGAAGTGAAAATTGACGTTTCATTGGTCGGATGGCGTCACGTGACGTAACCGAATGACGTCAATGTAATGACGCAACGTAAACAAGTCCTCGTTCTGTCAATATATAACGACGTGAGACGTCATTTCGAGCATAAACGTTACCTGATAAATAGAATACCAGGCTACTGTTTTTTGATATCAAGCTTATCAGGCTCGGCTCGGTAACGGTAGGAATTCCTATATACGTTTCCTAGCCTTGCCTGATAAACTTGATATCAAAGACACTAGCCTGGTATTCTCTATGTACTAGTTTTTGCTGAAGGGCCATATAAAACAAAAAACAGTTCTATGATTGTATGGCGATATAATAATGTAGTAATCTTGAATTTACTGATAAAGACTCGCGGTGGTATCAGACTATTTTCATATGCAAATGAGGCAGTGTATTTTTTAATTATTAATATCAACTAAATGCGTCACGTGAATACATATTTTATCGACATATCATAAGTATGATAATTGCACATTGTTACATTGTTTCCGTTGTTTGCGTGCTGTTTGCACATGGCTTTAGGCAATGCTCATTCCGGGGCCGCGCGTAATGGAAGTGCCTTCATGACGTCACTACGCGGAAGTGCCTTCATGACGTCACTACTTCATGACGTTCATGTCGTTCATGACGCGGCCCCGGAATATGCATACCGAAAATTATCTACGTGAATGGGACGATTTTATAAAAGTACTGAAAATACTGAATATAATGCTCAAATTACATCAGTTTTTTGTTGGAAATGTAACAATAACGTTTGATCATGTCCAGCCGTGTGCAACCTTATATCAACATATACATAAATAGAACAAACAGTTGTTTCCGTTATCAGTTTAATAAAACACGGTCATCGCCCCTGATATCAAACTGGCAATTCGCGTTTGCTATTAAAACGTATAATACGTCATTTAGCACGTCTGGTAATGGTAAATCAATGTTCCTTGTGTCCGAAGAATGTCATATCTAAAGATCAAACGGTAACATATGTCAGTCTATATTGCAACCTGGCATGTGGGACTCTGTGTTTAAGGGACCCAATTGGCTGCAGTCAGACATTGAAAACCCGCGGAACCAGTACAGCCGCTGTGTGTCACACATGGATAGAACCAGTTGGTAGAACCGCCTATTGTTCATCAACGGTTAGGCTACAAAAAATTAGTGTTTAGATTCTCATCACCGCCCGCCCCTAATAAAATGGCCCGCCCAAGGGTGTTTTTTTTTAAATTAAAAAACATTTGGTAAAATTTACGAGAATGATGCGGCCCGCGTATTATACCGCTCCCACAGTTTGTTATCTGAGTGCTTTACGTAGCGCAATACAGCAACCCCGGAACCCGCCCCCTCGAGACTAGCAATACTTCAATATGAACATGTTATTACAAAACACTATTGCACGCAACTGCGCCTTGCCGTTCAACACTTCGTTTTAGCATTGCCTGAAAACAAAAAATAAAAGTGGGTCACCCGCCCCATTTTTCCCCAAAATTTGGATGAGAATCTAAACATTAATTTTGTGTAGGCATTTTTTGTAGCCTTAGTGTCCACGTGTGAAAAGAAGCCGGCAATGCCGGCTTCTTTTCACATGTGGACACTAAAATCGTTGGTGTCAACACCTAGTAGTCACCAGTTTAAGAAGTCTATGTAATTTTATAAGATATTCGGAGACCAACGGTACTGGTATTAAACTTCCAGAAATGACGAAGTTATTCGCGTCTGCTTTGCCGGCTGCTTTTCACACGTGGACACTAAGCGCTGCTGTCAACCCCGAGAGTGTTCGCTAGTTTAGTTCTTCGGAGACCAACGGTACTGGTAATAAAACGTCTAGAAATGACGAAGTTATGCGAGCCTGAATTGCCGGCTTCTTTTCACACTTGAACACCAATCGATGATGAACAATAGGCGGTTCTACACAGCTGGTAGAACGAACGAGAAATACAATGCAACAGTATATTTCAGTCATAAACATTACTATCTTGTTCGGGGTTCGAACCCGGGCCAAAGTCAGGTATCGTAACCGCTCGGTTACAATTCCACTATTACATGTACATGTATACTACTAACCACGTGTCGATGAGTTGAAGATGTCAGTGTAATAAGGGGGCTAAGTTAGCCCCCTTATTCCACTGACCTCTTCAATAAGCGCCACAGAAATTCAGGCTCCGCCGATTACCCTTCAATTATCTTTAATTGGGGTCCGCCAAATCAGCGAGAGAAGATTTGACGTAAGAGTCGATGTCTAGCTGCGTTCACGCGTTGAAGTGTGCCAGAAATGCCAGCCGCTGAGAGTGTTTATGAGCCTCGCAATACTATCCCTATCTCCTCTAATTGTCCATTAAACCGCTACACAACACAACAATTGTCGTCTGCTGTTGCTTTTATATCTTGCCTTATTCTCAATAAAACATGATTTAACAGCACTTCAGAATCATTTCCAATGGAAATGATTGTAAAGTACTGTCAAGCATGTTGTAAATAATTCTAAAGTGCTGTCAACGTATGTTTTTGATGATAAACATGGAAAATAGAAAATAAACAGCAGACGACAACACATTAAGATAGCGATGTAAGGGTTAATGTACTGACGATGGACTTAATCAACCTTCACACACTTGAGATCGGTATTTATCAGGTAACCTGCCCTGTATTGACCGAATACGTACTGACTGATAACATATTGTTGTATCAGGCATTGACCTGAAATAAACATCCGGGTTACAACGAAGTGAAAATTAACGTTCCATTGGTCGGATTACGTCACGTGACGTTACCGAATGACCTCAGGGTAATGACGCAACGCAAACAAGTCCGCGTTCTGTCCATATAATACGACGTCATCTAATGTCATTTTCGAGCATAAAACGTTACCTGATAAATAGAATACCAGGCTGGTGTATTTTGATATCAAGTTTATCAGGCTCGGCTCGGAAACGGTAGGAATTCCTCGACAAGCCTCGGAATTCCTACGCGTTTCCTAGCTTTGCCTGATAAACTTAATATCAAAATACACTAGCCTGGTATTCTCTATTCAT